>OX578153.1:48959038-49086538 GCA_951213105.1 Amaurobius ferox | reverse complement strand
CATGAACTTGGCGTCATTTTGGCAAATTTGACTATGTTTTCGTCAATGTGAGGCTAAATATCGCCAAGTTTGCGATATTTAGAACAGCATTTCTTATATAATGAAAGGTATGCCCATCATATGAAAGAATTAAAAATTTGCAAAGCATTGCATCCCATTTGGTATCATTTTTATAAATGTTTCGAAATTTTTTCATATTGATAACATATTCATCAATTTGGCAACAGTTTTGTCAATTTGGCAATATTTAAAAAAAGTTTCTAAGTTGGCGATATGCCGCTAAAATTTGTCGTCAGAATTCCGCCAAGCGTTGCAGATGGAGAAATAGATTATTATTATGTTCTTTCCAAAATATTGAATTTTCATTAATTAGTTGTTATTTTCATTGATTTAGCCTCATTCTTATCAAATTTGCGAGATTTTTTATTAATTCTTCGACATTTAAAAACTCGCTAAGCTGGCGATATTTTGTGAAATTATTCGTCAAAATTTCGTCAAGCATTATGGTCGAAGAAACAGGTTTTTCTTAAAGTACATGAACGACGAATGGCGTCCAAATACAAAACTATTACCCAAAGTAGCTCATTGTAGATTTTTATATTTTTTCCAAAATATTGAATTTTCATCAATTAGCATTCATCTTCAATGATTTGCCGTTATTCTCATCAATTTGGCAATATTTTTGCCAATCTGACAACATTTAAAAAACTCGCCAAAGTTTCTCGAAACATTGTTGATACAGAACTAGGTTATTCTTATAGTAGATAAACAATTAATGGCGTCAAATTAGAATGCTATTAACCAAAGTGTCTTCTCTCGTGAATTGGACGAACTAGATCTACGAAAATAGTGATAATAAATTTATTGCATAATATTACATGAAAAGTAAACACATTTCACAGTAGTTAATCCATTTTATAAATTTTATATGATTCAATTTTAATAAATTTATTTGAAAAATGTGCAATATATCAAGAACGGTTCATGATAGCGTTCTAAAGTTTATGTCAATCGTTTTCAAATGAAAAATTGCATAACAAATAATTGTTTACGTAAAAATATTGAAAATTTCAATTTTTTGACGATTTTTTCAAAATTTTATTTCAAAATTTATGTGAGTTCTGAACATTCAATTGCATGAAAAACAATAGGTTTCCAGTATTCACCGGTGATTTTTATAACAAATTTTGTTCGAATCGCTTCTTTCGTTCGTGAGAAATTGTCGACGCACATCACCTCAAAAACGTCTGATTCGTGTTCAGTGATGCTTGAAACGTGCTTTTCCGTCGAAAACTCGAATTTGAATTTTCTCCGTCGCAATATTTTCCTTATACAGGAATGTGTGTTTATCATCCAGTTTCAGACTAAGAAATTATCTGTCGATAGAACATTACAATCCAGAAAAGTGTTGCCAAACAGGATATGTAAAACGAAGTTATGGAAATCAGCATTTTGTAAAAGCTTGTATTTCTATAAAAGTTTAAACTATCTCATACACTAGAAAATATACCCAGCGTTGTCCTGAAGCTAATGCACACATATATTACATTTTTAATCTTAAAAAAAAATACTGATATATATATATATAACTGTAAAAATTGTAAGGGTTAAATTGCGTTTATTAATCTAAAAAAATAACAAAGAAAATCTAAATGTTATTCATATAAATAACAGTGAAATTTGCTTGCGATTAGAGTAATACGGCCACCATCCGCAAATTGTGATTCAGATACAGTGACATTAAATATTCAAAAGGGAATACTGTATCTTTTGAAGGGTGAAAACTTCTTTTAAAAGGCTTTCGATTAAGAGCAGGAGAAGGTGAAGGTTGCGTTTCCTTTGAGAACATCACGGAATGTCCACTGCGATTACTGAATCCAATTATCTAAAAATTACAAATATTAATATTACTTGCAGAGGTTTTAAATTAATATAATAATAATATTAGTAATAAAATTAATAGTAAAACAGACACTTTCATACTTATTTAGTTTGTCTGCATATACATGACAGTCTGCATTCACAAGGACTTTTATAAATGCTTCAATTATTGAAAATAATCTTTAAATGAAGACACACTTTATTACTTTCCTTATACACCTAATGTATAAGGAAAGGATTGTGACGGGGTCGAAAACTCGAATTCGAGTTTTCGACGGGAGAACACGTTTCAAGCATCCATGATCACGAATCCAACATTTTTGAAGTGATGTCTGTCTCTCTGTGTGTGTGAAAGAAAGTATGTGTGTGTGTGTTTGTGTGTGTGTGAGTCAGTGAGTCTGAGGAGACGATATCTCACGAACGACTGGATAGATTCGAATGAAATTTGGTACAAAAATCACAATCTATGAATACTGGAAACCTATTGGTTTTTTTTAAACACAATTGAATGTTCAGAACTCCCTAAATTTTCGAGTGAAATTTTGAAAAAAGTGCTAAAAAATCAAAACCTTTAATAAAGTTGCGCAAATAGACATTTCTTATGCAATTTTTCCTTAGAAAACGATCGACATAAACTTTAGAACGCTAGCATGAACCGTTCTCGAGATACTGCACATTTTTCAAATAAATTTATCAAAAAATCTCATAAATTAAAAAAAAAATACTGACTGTTCAGAAACATGTTCACTTTTCATATGTAATATCATGCGATAAATTGGGTGACATGATTTAGCGACATTTTTAAATGTTGCTAAATTAACGAAAATCTCACAAATGGATAAAAGTAACGCTAAATCAATTAAAATGACGACTAATTGAAGATAATTCAATATCTTGGAAAGAATATAAGTATCTACTATAAGAATAACGTTTTTTTAACTGTCAAAGTAGTAAATTCAATGCATTATATAAGGAAAGTCATGGGCTGCCCACATCAGAATTTTTTATTAATTGGAGAGTAAATGATTCTGAAGTCAAACTTTTAGATAATTCTTTCAATTTTAGCTTCATATTTTTAATCAAATAGAAGAGAAATAATATAAATAAACGTTTTAATAGAATTCGCTTTCATCTGTCGTGGCTTAGAAAGTTTGATAGAGCGACGATCAACAAAATTATGTGAGATTCTACAATCTGTAGCAAAACCTCTTAATTATAATCAATTCCTTACATCAATAAAAAGTAGAACAGAAATCAATTGTACGGTAGACGTAATTAATAAACGCACCAGTTTTTATTAGCAGGATAATGTCAAAAATTATAAGAAGGCAGAGTTTTTATTAACACTTTACAACAAAGTCGAAAAGTGTTTATGACTTTGTTCATTCTGTCTGTCTGTCTGTCTGTCTGTCTGTCCGTTAGCACGATAACTACCGTAAAGATGACTTAATCAAAATGAAATTTTAGTATGTTGTTCAGACGGTCTGTAGAACCTATGGGAATATAAATGAATAATATCACCCAATTAGTTTTGGATAGAACCCGGGTCGAAAAAATGAAATACATTGAGCCCTATGGGACCTAATTTTTCAAACATTTTTTAAACGGATTTAAAATTCACAAATTGCTTCGAAAATTTTAGGTAATATTCAAATTGTTCCATAAAATATATAAAAAAAAATTCAGCGAAATATATTCAGTAGTTTTTTAAATAAAAATTAAAATAATAATTACACCTCTTATATGAAACGATCACATGACCATGATATGAAACGATCACATGACCCACTTCAAAATGATATATGGCATCCATCATGTTTCAAAATCCTGACTTTTTTAAGTTCTTTTTAATTCATATTGAGTGTTGTATCCGTCCTAAAACTACTTTATTTTTGCATAAATTCTGTGCATCTACATACTGAAACAACGCAATGACAATATATTTGAGTTTAAATGCTCAGCTAAATTTGATTATTTCTACAACTAAGCCTATTTTTCACCTATGTAAAATGTAAACAGCAAAATATATAGAATGAGTTGTATTAGAATTCCTGTATTTTTTTAACACAAAATAATTTAGTCCATGGAGTCTGCATGGCTGATATGAATGAAATATTAATTGATTTTTAAATAAAATAAATCTTAATTTTTAAATAAAATAAATTATTATAGTATTGTGATGAATGAAATGAATAGGAGAAAGTTATGAATGAAATCCTGTTTTTATAGAGAGATCCAGGCGTGTTATTTTTTCTATGACGTCATTTGAATTAATTTCAGTTGTTTTCGATGATGTTTTCAAATATAATAAATTATTGTAGTATTATGATAATTCTAAAACTATTACCGAGGAATGTATGACATTTTAGAGATGTTTAAACCAGGCAATTTATATTTCAATGCCGTCATTTGAATGAAGTTCATTTTTTCCGATGAAGGCTTATGTTTTCAAACATAATAAATTAATGCAGTATTGTGATAAGTTTAAAAATATTACCGAGGAATGTATTGCATTTTAGACTTGTTTAAATAAAATTGCATTGAAGTTGGAAAGTGTTTCATAATCAATGCTTTAAGCATGATTGATCTTTCTTGTTTAAGAGAAGCCGCCTTCGGCGACCAGCCTATTCGCTACCCTTGAAAATGCTGACCGTGGCAAACTCGCTGGCGCCATAACCCCGTGGAGTTTTTGGTAAGGTAAGTATTTGGACAGCCAGGAAGTGCCACCCAATTTAGACTGGAATCCTGTTGGGGAGGCATCCACAGGGACCGTATCCTCCTTCCCCTACCACCAACCTCATGGAAGGACTTACGGACCCATATGTTTAACGTGATGTTTAACGTCGTACTCCGGTTGAACACGGCGGAAATTTTGGCAGTGGCGGGAATGGAACTTGGGCCTACCGAGTGCAATTTCCGCGCGCTAGCCACTGGGCTACCGCGCCCTCAACCCCGTGGAGTTAACAAACTTTGGTTTAGTTTAATGACGCTAAAACTAATAATGAAATTTTTAGGCACCAGCGACAATTTCCATAACTTTCTTTTTATGTATTTTTTTATATCTTCAGTGTTTAAATTTTTTCATTGTGGTCCTAACCACCACCAGATGTAAACAATACATCGCCACAATTCAATCCAGCATAATGAGCCAAAAATCTTATAAGAAGCAAACACTAATAATGTTTTTAATTGTACCTGGGCCAAAAACCGCACAAACCGTAATTCAATAATTTACATTTTATAATGACCATATGCTAAGCTCTTAATTCCATCATTTAAAATGTCACATAATTTTCTAACCCGATGCACAATCTCCATGGGACACCGTCCGTCTCCGAACACAGTGCGCCTGCGCAGGCATGGGAGAAAAACTCATTTTGCCGGCTTGCCGCCGAGAAATTGAAATTTTAAAATTCTTAAAATCCGGATTCTGCAGCTACTTTTTATTATTTCTTTACCAGATTGGTCTTGTAAGAAAGCCTGATGTTAGATCTTTCTAAAATTGCAAATTATTAATCGACATTCTCTGAACTTTTCCCGATGCGAGTATTTAAAAACCAAAGTTCGTTTTCATTGAGCCGAAAAAGACTTAAAGACTCGTTTTAAAATCTTTAAGAAATATTAGAATTTGTCCCTGAGATTTGAAACTGATATATTTTTACTCGCAATTGTCTGCTTTTTCAGGTCGTGTGATTTGTTTTACTTTGCGACGTCTGGAAGGTGGAGAAGAAAGGGGGGAAAACGGTCGAAATCGTATAAAATATTAAATAACAAAAAAAAAATAATTCAAAATTTGAAAATCGGTTTTGACGTTTTAGCTCAGTTACCTCCCCCCCTTCCCTCACCTCCGGGTCTCCGATTGTCAAATTTCGTAGTTCTGCGACGCGCTGTCGCTGAGCCTATAGTATATAAGACAGACAGACAGACATTACCTTTTATTATATAGAAGAAATGGTGATGAATGGGGCGTGGTTTAGTGTGAATGTAAACAGGCCCTTTGATTTTGCTTCTTCGAAAGTCAGTTAATTTTTGTTTATGTATTCGTTTATCATATATGTAGCAGTTTTCTTCGCACAAGTCAATTAAGAACATGGATGAATATTATGATCACCAACAACGAGTGGTAAAAGAGATTTGGTAATATGCTTTATTTGAAGTTCGGATAAAGGTAAGTTAAAAGTACTGTTAAGATGGAAATCGCTTTAATATTTTATATTGCTAAGGAACCAGTTTACCGAAAGCCCAGACCATCCGACCTAAGGAACCAATTTGTTGTTGTTGAAACCCAGACCGTCCGACCTACCAGAAAGGTGTAAGGTAACTGTTTGGACGGTCGGGAAGTGCCACCCAATTTAGACCGGAACCCAGTGGGGGAGGCATCCACAGGGACCGTACCCTCCTTCCCCTACCCCCAACCTCTCGGAAGGACTTTCGGACCCACATGTTTAACGTGATCGTACTCCGCATGAACACGGCGGCAGTTTTGGCAGTGGCTGGAATCGAACCCGGGCCAACCGAGTGCAACTCCAGCGCGCTAACCAATGGGCTACCGCGCCCTAAGGAACCAATTTGTTGTTGTTGAAACCCAGACCGTCAGACCTACCAGAAAGGTGTAAGGTAACTGTTTGGACGGTCGGGAAGTGCCACCCAATTTAGACCGGAACCCAGTGGGGGAGGCATCCACAGGGACCGTACCCTACTTCCCCTACCCCCAACCTCTCGGAAGGACTTTCGGACCCACATGTTTAACGTGATCGTACTCCGCATGAACACGGCAGCAGTTTTGGCAGTGGCTGGAATCGAACCCGGGAGGAATCAATTTGTATAAAAGTTGCCAAAAATTGTGCTTAATAGATTCTTATTGTGCTAATTGTGCATAACTAAAACTCTTACTGGAATCTTAATTCGAGACTACAATTACTACTGAATTTTATAATAGGGGTTGTTTATATGTTTCGTTAAGCCGCCAACAGACAAAAAAAAAACAAAAAAAAAAGGCAGACATCATATTTTATTATTAAATATCAATTCCGTTCAACTAGCCTAGAGCGGTTTACCAGTTGATCATCATGGCTTGTCAAGTCGACCTTTGGATGATTTATCCGGAAATGAGTAATTTTGCATTGTACTTTACGTGAACGAAAATTAATATTTACAGTAAAACTCTCATTAATTAAACAAGTGCGGTTAAATGCATTTATATATTTATTAACTTTTCATTTTAATTGCTATAGTTCGCAAAAAGAATTAAAAGCTAGTTTAGAAAGCAGTTCGATATGGCTTGATAGCATTTCCTAGCTAAGTTAGGAAGCTTGAACTACCGATATGTGTCAGATGTTTGTACACATCACAAAATTAAAGTTAGTTTGAAGAGATTAGAAATTGATGCCGATTTCTTAATCTTCACATTGTCAAAACTATAAAAAAAATCTTATGTGGGCAACACATGACTTTCCTTATATAATGCAATGAATTTACTGCATTTACAGTAAAAAAATAGATTATTTTTATAGTAGATATTTATATTCTTTCCAAGATATTGAATGTTCGTCAATTAGTCGTCATTTTCATTGATTTATTGTCATTTTTATCCATTTAGGGGGTTTTCATTAATTTAGCAACATTTAAAAAAGTCGCCATGGCGACATTCTACCAAATTCGTTGCCAAAATCTCGCCAAGCGTTATGGACGGAGAAATAAGTTATTCTTACAGCAGATAAATGACTATTGGCGTTCAAATATAAAAGTATTACTGAAAGTATCTGTTTTCATGAATGGAACGAGCTAAATCCACGAGAATAATATCACCAAATTTATCGCATGGTATTTATTACATATGAAAAGTGAACAAGTTTTTCAATTGGAATTTTTATTTTTATTTTATATTACTTTTTGATAATTTTTTTTTAAAATGTGCAATATCTCGAGAACGGTTCATGTTAGCGTTCTAAAATTTATGTCAACCGTTTTCTAATGAAAAATTATATAAGTAATGTCTATTAGCGTAACTTTATTAGCGGTTTTTATTTTTTGACGATTTTTTCAAAATTTCACTCGAAAATTTAGGGGGTTCTGAGCATTCGATTGCGTATAAAAACAATAGGCTTCCAGTGTTTAAGGACTGTAATTTTTGTACCAAATTTCTTTCGAATCGGTCCATTCATTCGTCAGTTATCGTCTCCACAGACTCACTGACACCACACACACACGCAGACATCATTTCAAAAATGTTGAATTCGTGATCAGGGATGCTTGAAACGTGTTCTCTCGTCGAAAAACTCTTTCGAATTTTCGACCCCGTCACAATACTTTCCTTATACATTATGTATATAAGGAAAGTAAAAATCACCAGATTCTTAAGGTGGGTTGTTTTGCATCCCCATTACTTAAGGCCTTATTACACGACAGCAATTTGGTACAACATACCGTTCGCACAACAGCTATGGAGCGTTTGTGACGTCATTGCACGCAGCACAGAACGAAAGTGACGTCACTTCAGTCAACAAGTGGGGGAAGTTCTTTACCCCTTGCATTCGTTTCGTAACTTCCTCATCGGAATACCGTTTTACAGTTCTCATACTGTAAAGATCGCTTTTAACATCCCAAAGGTTTCGTTTGGATTGAGTAATGGTGTTATTACACAGGGCAATTTTTATTACCGAACTTAGGCATTTCCGCCCGTCAATCACACTTTAGACTCCTCCTCTTTAACAGGTCCATTTTCTCTAATGTCGGTGATTTCTTTCCAGAAAACATTCTTCAGTGTGTTTTTCGTATAATATAAATCTTTTGTATCTCAAAAATGTCTGTAATTTTTTAAAAATTATTTTCTTTTTTCCCATCAGCATTTTCAGACTTCAGCAATTCTGCTCGGCAATGATACTTTTGGTCCCCGCCTTTCTAAAGCTCCCCGCCTCATTAATGCCGACGATTCCATTCCAAGAAACATTCTTTAGTGTTTTTTGCGTATAATTTAAATCCTTTATATTTTACAGATGTCTGTAAATTTGGTAAAAGTTCTATTATTATTTTTCCATCTCCAGACTTTAGCAATTCCGCCCGGTAATGATATTTTAGGTCCCCGTCTTTTTAACGCCCCCCTAGTCTTTAATGTCGCCAATTTCATTCCAAGAAACATTCTTTAGTGCTTTTTGCGTATAATTTGGATCTTTTATATTTTACAGATGTCTGTATTTTGGTAAAAGTTCTATTATTTTTCCATCGCCAAACTTCAGCATTTCCGCTCGGCAATGACACCTTAAGTCCCTCCTTTATAACATGTCCTGTCTACTGCCGACTATTTCAGAAAGCATTCTTTAGTGTATGTTTTTCATATAATTTGGCTTTTTCATATCCCACAGGTGTCTGTAATTTAGTAGAAGTTCTATTATTTTTTCCATCTCGAGATTCTAACTCATTCCAAAGCAGTCTATCGGCCATCTTGGTCGCCGTTAAAGTCACGTCACCTGTGACGTTCGGATTTACCCACTTCTGATTGGTCGATTTTCGCACAACCTTTTCCTCAACCACAACATTTTAGGTTTGAACCTAAAATGTTGAGGCTAGATTTGTTGAATGAACTGTCTTGCGAACGGTTTAGTTGTGCCAAATACTGTCGTGTAATAAGGCCTTTAGTGGTTAAATTATGGTGAAAAACGTCACGTGCTCATAACGCATGATTTTCAGTAGAGAATTCACACTTACGATGGTATTTTCCGCACCCCGAACTAATCATCAACTGATTGGGACGTGAAAAAGAACGAACCCTGTGCAAAGTTTGAGAAAATGGACCACGCATACATATTACGCACATATGTACAGGAGTAAAAAAATAAAACTCCAGAACACAATTACACAATTTACATCGCAGAATAAAATAAAATATACCATTCTATAGAGATTAATGACTTCTATAGATATTATTATTTAAAACTTACTTAAAGAGCCATGTTCATAGTAATTTTGGCATTAAACGCCAAATCTTCAAGGGCAACCCCCATTGACAATTACATATTCAGATTCGATAGAGAATTTCAAGTGGATTAAAAAAAAAGTTCACCATATAAGATTTTTTATCCATCTGCAGGTGTTTGGAATTTACTGATCCTAATGTTAAATAAGTTTTCCAATTTTTTGGGATGTATATTCGTGATAAATCAATTTTCCAAGAAAATTGTTCATCGATACTTTTCTAATGATACACCCAAACAAAATTCATACACATTTATATATTCAGACATATTTGAAATATTCATCAATAATTATTAAATTAATATTTATAAAATTATTTATTGAAACAGCTGTTGTTTTTGACACCAATCGATACAGTCGCGTCTGAAACCTCGCTATACAAAATTTCATTTTCATCCGTGCAATATTAAGTGTGCTATCCAGCCTCATTCAAAATGCAATGATTATTGCGCTTATCGGTCACCATTCCCAAAGTGTCGAAAGAAATTACTCATAAATATAAAATATTAAATAGACAAATGAAACTGAATCAAATATGAAGTATTGCCAGTTTTCGTAATGTTTTTCATATGTTATTTTGCTTTTGTTACGTAGAAAACATCGATGTTATCAAAGACAGTCAAAATTCGATATGCGTGATCATTTTTGGCACATTCTATGATTAATTAAACCAGAGTCTTTAATTTAATATGGTCCCTGAGCCACTACAGACATCCAGTCAAGCAGTTCAACTCTCTCATGTGGAAATCGGGGCCGATGCTACAGTGTCTAGACGTTAATTACTTGTAGTTACTGTACCTACACCCTTAGAAAGGCCGGCAAAAGCCAATGAGGACTTAGAAATTTTTGCGATCTGGGAATATTCGGTTTCTAATGGATGGTTTCGAACATTCCATGCATTTAAAAGATCATATTTAACATATCGCTGCCTTTCATGGTATATTTTAATTTTATGGATTTCAATCCTTAGCACCCACTGGGAAATAACTCGAAAACCGGAGCAGCTAAAAAGTACAAATATGTCGTTGACTTTCATATATTAAAGTTACATTATAATAAATACATTCTTCATACATTTTTAGTCAAATATAAATTATATAAATATGCACTTTAAAAAGCAACAGTTAACAGAATGAATTGCTTATGAGGTAATCAATAGATTATTTAGAGGAAAATTATTCCATATTACTAAAGGAGAAATGTATTTTAATGTGGGCTTTCTGTGAAGAAATTTGTATTTATATTGCACGCATATTTTTAAGATTGTATTATTTAAAGAGAAAACCTGTCCTTACTTAATTTAGTTATTCTAATTTTAAAAATTATTTATTAGAACTTATTATATTTTAGAACTTATTAAAGTTAAAATAACCTTAAGATAAAAAGTATGTTACCTTGTTTCTCTACTAAAATAAAATATGCATCAGAAAACACTTAAGAGCGTATAATTGATTAGAAATTTTAAAAAATATGAAAAATATACCCCCCACCCCCCACAAAATAATAATAAACCAGAAGTTTTACTTAACTCCAGCAATAAGTGCTTTTAAATTAGGACAGTCGTTGAAAATGAAATTGCTATCAAATTGTATTTATATAATGGGTGTGTTTGTGTGTGTGTGGGGGGGGGGCACTCAATTGTATCTCAATGTACCTAACGTTGTTTAAACTATAAACCTCATTGTACCTCCAGGTCCTCCTACAGCCCTCCCAGGGCGGTACGAACACCACTAGAATATATGGGAGCGGGATCCAGAGGGACTCAGATCTGCAAAATTTTCCTTTTAGGGAAGGAGAAGACATGAAAAAATCGCAAAAAATACGAAAATAAAATATGGAGGGAAGTCCTTCATAAACGTTTGTAGGGGACTTCAATTTGTATATGCAGACCTACCCCCCCCCCCCCTCCACCGTAGCTGAGATTTTAATTATACCTTTGATTTGATATTTAACATGATATAAACCGCAAAACTAAATACTTCGATATCGCTCAATCGAAGACAAAGTCCAATGGTTGTGAAAATATATCTGAATTTCTTAAATACGTTCGTTTATATGCATATATTTAGTTATTGGATCTTACAATGTGATTTAAGAAATTATATAAAAAAGGTTAATGCAAATGTATAAAAAAGGTTAAAGTAAATGTTTTAAAAAGGTTAATGCCAAAATTATCAGCGGATGCATGATCTTTTTGTTTTAAATATTTAGTATTCCAGTACATGAAATTTAATAATACATTTTGATTGGTCTAGAGTTATATCAGTAAAAATCATTGTTTCTCCAAGTATCTAGCATCGCCAAAACTATAAACATCGTATGTTGTTCTAAGTTTTCGTCGAGTGAAATAGGGTTATAACATTGAAAATCGTCCTGGACCCAAACCGGACCATCGCCAAGCGCTCAGACCAAACCAGACCATCGCCAAGAGCGCGTCAACCCTCGTTTTGGTCTATCTCTAATGGCCGCCGCGAAAACGAAACTATCGAGAGTGGCAGGTCTGTAAATTAGTCTGTGTGTGACAATACAGCAGGTATATCCTTTTGGGCACAGCCTACTATACAGACCTGTCACTCTCGATAGTTTCGTTTTCGCGGCGGCCGTTAGAGATAGACCAAACATTGGGTTGGCGCGCTCTTGGCGATGGTCTGGTTTGATCCGAGCGCTTGGCGATTCTCTGGTTTGAGTCCAAGCCGATTTTCAATGTTATAACCCTATTTCGCTCTGCGAAAACTTAGAACAACAGACTAGCGTGGTTTGAGTAACGTGAAAAAGGATTAATTGTTAAGTGTTTACATCATTTCATAGAAATGGATTGATAAAAGAAAACTGGTTGCGTTACAGGGTATGTAATTTATGTTTATTAAAACTGAAATAATTTTAGTTATCACCATCCTACATACGTGTTCATTATAAGTATACACGTGTTCATAAGTATACACGTGTTCATATAAGTATACATGTGTTCATCATACAAAATTAGTGCTGTGTTGTTATTACTGCCGGATTAGGCTAAATTTTAAGAGGTAGTGGTATAATTGGTTAAAAAATATTTTCCGTATTTTTATAAAATGTGAAATAATTGATATTTGGATAGCTTTTTCTTAGTTGAATGTGATATAGTATGTGTATATATTTATGTAAAATTTTTATTAAGTGCCTTATGGTGGAAAACTCCCCCCCCCCCTCGGGTAATTAATGATTGAGTTCCACAACTTCGATAGTGTATTTATGTAAATTCGATATTTACTATCCCAGAATAAATTAAGGATCAAGTAATTAACGATCAACACGCTAGTATACTTTTTAGACTGAAAATATTATATAATATTTCAGTCTTTTGAGTATGTTAGCTTGTAATTTTTTGTGCATTATGTTTTATAGTGAGACAATGCAATAAGTCTATTTTTTAATCTATTTTATGATTATTTGAATTAAATATATAACTATGTTTATTTAAACATTCTTAAACTAATGAATATATTTATGTTGCAGATTAATGTATTTTTAAATCCTGATCCTTTCTATAGTTTCAAAAATTATAAAAGTACAGTCCTCAACATTTTGTTCCCCTCCCATTTAAAAAAAAAATCGCCAAGCGAGCGATAACGCGCCAAATCTGGCAGACACATCATAGTTCAGTTGGTCCAACTCACTAGCTCTAGTGTCTATGCGACATCCCATGTTAAAAATGTTGCCATAGTGTCCTATGGGAGTGCACCTTCTGAATATAGTATTCTGTGCTTTTGGGGACCACATGTGCACAGACGAATATAGTATTCTGTGCACGTGTGGAGGATTCTCCTCCTTCAGCTCGCAACCGGTTAGTTCAGTCTTAATACCTTCTGGGAATTTCTATTCTCTACACCTCAAACTATATTGTACTTCCTCAACAAGAGCAGCTTGTATGGCTTAATTCCACTTCAAATTAATCTTTCTACAGTCTGAAGATAACAACACCTGTTCACACCCCCAATCACATACTTGAGCATTCCCAGCGACAAAAGATAATATAATTTACCTTGATCCATCACTGCTTGGTGAGTTCTACTTTGCTAAAAGTTCGTGGAATTGCTGTAACAGCAGTTTGCATAAATTGGCCACTTATTCCTGTATATTGAATTTATGGGAGATCCTACGTTTTGTGCTTATTCGACTTGACTTGAGATGTCCAGAATACTAGTGTGAGTCACGTGTTGTAAAACACATTTTGCATATTGTTGCTTATGAACGAGATTTTTCTTGCGCACTACAGACTTTTTGAATTTGTTATTGGAGGTAACGCAGTTCCGTGTTATACAGAACCGTAGAAGGCCTAACTGATTTAATCTTGGTGTTGCAGCTGTAATAATGGATTTCATATGGAACTATTTAGACAACGAATTTGCAAAAAAGCCGTTGCGTCCAACCGATAACCAACTGACATGCTTTATGTTAACGTTAGGAGAACAATATTACATGGATAATATTAAGACATTCTTTAAACATTACACGGATTTAGCAGATGCTGGACTTCCCTTTAATTGGGATATTGTATCTCATGCTTTTGAGTATTTCGATTGCATATTCCATAAGTGTAGGATTTTTAATATTCAAACTGTAATATTTAACGAACAATTCGTTAAATTCACGTTGAAACTTTTTGAGAAGTATAAATGTGTTAACAAATCAGCTATAGCTAAAGTACTGAGGATTCTTCATAACCTAAACAGAAGGGATATCTCAATTCGGTTTTCAAATTTGATAAGCAGGAAGTGCAAGAATATGTCTACAAAAAGATTCAAGTACACCAACTTTTCTCATTACGATAACGAGATGTTATTCATGATGAAACTGAAGTATGGAGAACTCAAGGAATGCTGGCTGCTGGACCCAGTGAGAAGTGCTTTTCTTACAAGTCGGGATAATTCTCTGTCCATCCTTAACAAGTTCGGTGTTTCTTACTTAGCGCCTATAAATGACGCTTGTGAGTGGGATATGGCAGCCAAGTACATTAATTTATTGTAAGTACTACTTTCCTTTTAACGAATTTGTGTTTTCTGTATTACATGTATTTATGTTTTCTGTTTACATATTTTTGTACTGTGAAAGAAATAAATTAATTGCGTTGTATAAGGAAAGTCATGAGATGCTTATATTAGATTTTTTGTTTTAATTTTCAAATGTGGCAAGCAAGTGTTTTCTTTCAACAAACTTTTCATGGACTTTTATTTATTGAAATGTACAGTTTTAGTTCAACTTTCGGTCTATGTGAGAATTAGAATGATGAATATTGTTTCCTAGAGTCCGAAATAATGCGATATTGATCATCTAGTTTCTAGAAGAGTGTTTTTCAAATATTTTTTGTCGCAGAGGGCGTTTTGAAATTCAGTTTGAAAGCGGAACCCCAAAATGAGAAAATGGACATTGCGGAACAAATTATGCATTTAATTATTTTTTTTTTAAACTATCACGGAATCTCGTGGTTCCGAGGACCAAATGTGGGCGCACATGTGGGAAACACATGACTTTCCTTATATAATGTAATGAACTTACTACTTTTACATTAAAAAGATAGGCTGTTCTTATAGTAGATATAATATTCTTTCCAAGATATTGAATTTTCGACAATTAGTTGTCATTTTCATTGATTTAGCGTCATTTTTATCCATTTGCCGAGATTTTGGCAATTTGGCAACATTTCAAAAACTCGCCAAGTTGGCGATATTCCGCCAAATTCGTCGCCAAAATCTCGCCAAACGTTATGGACGAAGAAATAAGTTATTCTTACAACAGATAAATGACTATTGGCGTTCAAATACAAAAGTATTACACAAAGTATATTTTTTCATGAATGGAACAAGCTAGATCCACGAGAATGATGTCATCTAATTTATCGCATGGTATTACAAATGAAAAGTGAACATGTTTCTCAATAGGAAATATTTTATTTTATATGACTTTTTGATAATTTTTTTGAAAAATGTGCAATATTTCGAGAACGGTTCATGTTAGCGTTCTAAAATTTATGTCAATCGTTTTCTAATGAAATATTACATAAGAAATGTCTATTTTCGTAACTTTATTCGTGGTTTTCATTTTTTGATGATTTTTTCAAAATTTCATTCGAAAATTTAGGGGGGTTCTGAACATTCGATTGCGTATAAAAACAATAGGCTTCCAGGGTTTACAGATTGCGATTTTTTTACCAAATTTGTTTCGAATCGGTCCTTTCGTTCGACAGTTATCGTCTCCACTGACACACACACATATTTAACACACATACACACATATACATCACTTCAAAAATGTTTGATTTGAGATCAGGGATGCTTGAAACGTGCTCTCCCGTCAAAAACTCGAATTCGAATTTTCGACCCCGTCACAATACTTATACATTATTTTTTTTCCCTTATACATTATGTATAAGGGAAAAATTTTATAATTATGTCCTTTTATTAATTATAAATTTTTTTTTTTTTGATAAAAACAACAATTTTATTCTTAAACTGTAGAAATCATAAAAAAAACTCCATTAACGTAATTTACAAATAATAAATCTGAATATACATGATCCACCTTGTGTACCATCGTCTGCTTCATTTTGTTTATATATATATATATATGTCTGCATCATTTTATTTATATACTAGCCGCCTTTGGCGACCAGCCTGTTCGCTACCCTTGAAAATTCTGACCGTGGCAAACTCGTTGGCGCGACCTACCAGAAAGGTGTAAGGTAACTGCTTGGAAGGCCAGGAAATGCCACCCAATTTAGACCGGAACCCAATGGGGGAGGCATCCAAAGAGACCGTACCCTCCTTCCCCTACCACAAACCTCTCGGAAGGACTTGCAGTCCCACATGTTTAACGTGATCGTACTCCGCGTGAACACGGCTGCAGTTTTGGCAATGGCGGGAATCGAACCCGGGCCTACCGAGTGAAATTCCCGCGCGCTAACCACTGGGCTACCGTGCCATCCGCGACAATCTCCATAACTTTATTTTTATTCGGCCAATTTAGACTGAAACCCAGTGGGGGAGGCATCCACATGGACCGAACCCCCCTTCCCCTACCACCAACCTCTCGGAAGGACTTACCGACCCACATGTTTAACGTCATCGTACTCCGCGTGAACATGGCGGCAATTTTGGGAATCGAACCCGGGCCTACCAAGTGCAAATCCCGCGCACTAACCACTGGGGTACTTCACCCTTCGCGATATTCTTCATAACTTTCTTTTTATTCACCCAATTTAGACCGGAACCAAGTGGAAGAAGCATCCACAGGGACCGTACCCTTCTTCCCCTGCCACCAACCTCTCGGAAGGCTTACAGACCCACATGTTTAACGTGATCGTTTACGCGGCAATTTTGGGAATCGAACCCGGACATACCGAGTGCAATTTCCGCGCGCTAACCATTGGGCTACTTTGCCCTACGCGACAATCTCCATAACTTTCTTTTTATTCATCCACAGGGACCGTACCCTCCTTCCCCTACCACCAACCTCTCGGAAGGACTTCCGAACCCACATGTTTATTGTGATCGTACTCCGCGTGAACACGGCGGCAGTTTTGGAAGTGGCTGGAATCGAACCCGGGCCTACCGAGTGCAATTCCTGAGCGCTAACCACTGGGCTGCCTCGCCCTCCGCAACTTTCTTTATATTCACCCAATTTAGACGGGAACTCTGTGAGGGAGGCATTCATAGGGACCGTACCCTCCTTCCCCTACCACCAATCTCTCGGAAGGACTTCCGGACCCACATGTTTATCGTGATCGTACTCCGCGTGAACACGGCGGCAGTTTTGGAAGTGGCGGGAATCGAACCCGGGCCTACCGAGTGCAATTCCTGAGCGCTAACCACTGGGCTGCCTCGCCCTCCGCAACTTTCTTTATATTCACCCAATTTAGACGGGAACCCTGTGAGGGAGGCATCCACAGGGACCGTACCCTCCTTCCCCTACCACCAACCTCTCGGAAGGACTTACGGGCCCACATGTTTAACGTGATCGTATTCCGCGTGAACACTTCGGCAGTTTTGGCAGTGACGGGAATCGTACCCGGGCCTACCGCTAACTTCCCGTGCGCTAATTTACAATTTAAAATGACCATATGCTCTCTAGGCTCTTAATTCCATCATCCTCATTCCATTGTTCCATCATTTAAAATATCCATCATTCCATCATTTAAAATATCCATAAAATTAAAATATCCATCGTTCCATCATTTAAAATATCCATAAAATTAAAATATCCATTTAAAAAATCCATATCGTTCCATCATTTATAATATAAATATAATAATTTCTACAATGCATATGTTAAGCTCTTATTTCATTTAAAATCGGAAGCGCGGGAAACGGAAAGTAAAATCAATTCGGTTTCTTATTGTCCCACCCATCGCTATGCATATACAGAACCGTGACGTCAACCTCCACCTTGACGTCCCCACCCACCACCTTCCCTGCTTCTGTGGGGGAGAAACGTCGGTTAAGAAATGCTTTAGCGGATCGCCGAGAAATTGAAATTCGGAAAATCTTAAAATCCCGATCCTGTGGCCAATACGGAATATTTCTTGACCAGATTGGACTTGTAAGAATGCCAGATATTTGACCTTTCTAAAAATGTAAATTATTAGTCGAAATTCTGAGTACTTTTTACTATGCGAGAATTTAAAAACCAAAAATCGTTTTTTTGAGTCAAAAGTGACTTTTGTTTTAAAATCATAAAAAAATATTAGAATTTGTCTCTAAGATTTGAAATTGATATATGTTTACTCGAAATTCTCTGCTCCTTCCGATGGTGTGATTTGTTTTTTTCTACAATGTCTGGATCGTGGAGAAAAAGGGGCAAAAAGGTCAAAAAACTGTCGAAATCGCATAAAACATTAAATAACAAAAAAAATAATTAAAATTTTAAAAATCGGTATTCACGAATCCCCTTCCCACCCCCCCCCCCGGGTCTCCGATTGCCAAATTTCGTAGCTCTCCGATGCGCGGTCGCTGAACGTTCAATAAAATATCCATTCGTTCAATTATTTAAAATATTCAATATCGTTCCACAAATACATAAATATAATAAGTTCAAATACATCACCACAATTCAATCCACCATAATGCAATCATTTAAATTATTTAAAATATCCATAAATTAAAATATCCATTTAAAATATAATATAAATATAATCATTTCACCCGTTGTATACAACACATATCTTAATTCATTTAAACCCGGAAGGGCGGTCGGTCTCCATGGAGACGGGGAGAAAATTCAACGGATGAAAACGCGGTTTGCCGAGAAATTGGAAATCCTTAGGTCATTAAAATCGCGATCCTGTGAATATTTATAATTATTTCTTGACCAGATTGGACTTGTAAGAATGCCAGATGTTTGACCTTTCTAAAAATGTAAATTATTAGTCGAAATTCTGTGTACTTTTTACTATGCGAGAATTTAAAAACCAAAAATCGTTTTTTTGAGTCAAAAGTGACTTTTGCTTTAAAATCAGAAAAAAATATTAGAATTTATCTCTGAAATTTGAAATTGATATATTTTTACTCGAAATTCTCTGCTCTTTCCGATGGTGTGATTTGTTTTTTTCTACGATGTCTGGATCGAGGAGAAAAAAGGGCCAAATTTCGTAACTCTCCGACGCGCGGTCGCGAAACGTATAGTGTATAAGACAGACAGACGCACAGACACACAGACATTGCCTTTTATTATATACTAGCCGCCTTTGGCGACCAGCCTGTTCGCTACCCTTGAAAATTCTGACCGTGGCAAACTCGTTGGCGCAACCTACCAGAAAGGTGTAAGGTAACTGCTTGGAAGGCCAGGAAGTGCCACACAATTTAGACCGGAACCCAATGGGGGAGGCATCCAAAGAGACCGTACCCTCCTTCCCCTACCACAAACCTCTCGGAAGGACTTGCAGTCCCACACGTTTAACGTGATCGTACTCCGCGTGAACACGGCTGCAGTTTTGGCAATGGCGGGAATCGAACACGGGCCTACCGAGTGAAATTCCCGCGCGCTAACCACTGGGCTACCGTGCCATCCGCGACAATCTCCATAACTTTATTTTTATTCGGCAATTTTGGGAATCGAACCCGGGCCTACCAAGTGCAAATCCCGCGCACTAACCACTGGGGTACTTCACCCTCCGCGATATTCTTCATAACTTTCTTTTTATTCACCCAATTTAGACCGGAACCAAGTGGGAGAAGCATCCACAGGGACCGTACCCTTCTTCCCCTACCACCAACCTCTCGGAAGGACTTACAGACCCACATGTTTAACGTGATCGTACGCCGCGTAAACACGGCGGCAATTTCGGGAATCGAACCCGGGCCTACCGAGTGCAATTTCCGAGCGCTAACAATTGGGCTACTTTGCCCTACGCGACAATCTCCATAACTTTCTTTTTATTCATCCAATTTAGACCGTACCCTCCTTCCCCTACCACCAACTTCTCGGAAGGACTCACGGACCCACATGTTTAACGTGATCGTACTCCGCGTAAACACGGCGGCAATTTTGGGAATCGAACCCGGGCCTACTGAGTGCAATTCCCGCGCGCTAACCACTGGGCTTCTTCGCCCCCAGCGACTATCTCCATAACATTCTTTTTATTTACCCAATTTAGAACGGAACCCAGTGGGAGAGGCATCCACAGGGACCGTACCCTCCTTCTCCTACCACCAACCTCTCGGAAGGACTTCCGGACCCACATGTTTATCGTGATCGTACTCCGCGTGAACACGGCGGCAGTTTTGGAAGTGGCGGGAATCGAACCCGGGCCTACCGAGTGCAATTCCTGAGCGCTAACCACTGGGCTGCCTCGCCCTCCGCAACTTTCTTTATATTCACCCAATTTAGACGGGAACCCTGTGAGGGAGGCATCCACAGGGACCGTACCCTCCTTCCCCTACCACCAACCTCTCGGAAGGACTTCCGGACCCACATGTTTATCGTGATCGTACTCCGCGTGAACACGGCGGCAGTTTTGGAAGTGGCGGGAATCGAACCCGGGCCTACCGAGTGCAATTCCTGAGCGCTAACCACTGGGCTGCCTCGCCCTCCGCAACTTTCTTTATATTCACCCAATTTAGACGGGAACCCTGTGAGGGAGGCATCCACAGGGACCGTACCCTCCTTCCCCTACCACCAACCTCTCGGAAGGACTTACGGGCCCACATGTTTAACGTGATCGTATTCCGCGTGAACACTTCGGCAGTTTTGGCAGTGGCGGGAATCGTACCCGGGCCTACCGCTAACTTCCCGCGCGCTAATTTACAATTTAAAATGACCATATGCTCTCTAAGGTCTTAATTCCATCATCCTCATTCCATTGTTCCATCATTTAAAATATCCATAAAATTTAAATATCCATCGTTCCATCATTTAAAATATCCATAAAATTAAAATATCCATCGTTCCATCATTTAAAATATCCATAAAATTAAAATATCCATTTAAAAAATCCATATCGTTCCCTCATTTAAAATATAAATATAATAATTTCTACAGTGCATATGTTAAGCTCTTATTTCATTTAAAATCTTAAGCGCGGGAAACGGAAAGTAAAAACTAATTGGGTTTCTTATTGTCCCACCCATCGCTATGCATATACAGAACCGTGACGTCACCTCCACCTTGAACGTCCCCACCCACCACCTTCCCTGCTTCAGCGGAGGAGAAACGAAGCGGCACGCCGAGCGGAACGCCGAGAAATTTAAAATCATGACGTCTTTAAAATTGCGATCCTGAAGGCAATTTTCATTATTTCTGGACCAGATTAGACTTGTAAGAATGCCAGATATTTCAGCTTTCTAAAAATGTAAATTATTAGTCGAAATTCTGAGTACTTTTTACTATGCGAGAATTTAAAAACCAAAAATCGTTTTTTTGAGTCAAAAGTGACTTTTGCTTTAAAATCATAAAAAAATATTAGAATTTATCTCTGAGATTTGAAATTGATATATTTTTACTCGAAATTCTCTGCTCTTTCCGATGGTGTGATTTGTTTTTTCTACGATGTCTGGATCGTGGAGAAAAAAGAGCAAAAATGTCAAAAGACGGTCGAAATCTCATAAAACATTAAATAACAAAAAAAATAATTAAAATTTTAAAAATCGGTTTTCACGTGTCCCCTTCCCACCCCCCAGGGTCTCCGATTGCCAAATTTCATAGCTCTCCGACGCGCGGTCGCGAAACGTATAGTGTATAAGACAGACAGACAGACGCACAGACACACAGACATTGCCTTTTATTATTTAAGATATATGTTATTTTTATAATTAATATAAGGAATAATAATTTTGTAAATTTATATTGTATATAAGGAAAGTAATTAGATACGAGTAGGAAAGTTCTGTGCAATCTTTGTAATATATGTAAACTTTGTTTAGATATTTTAATATTTCATATATTTTTTTATTATTATTTATATATATATATTTTTTTTATTATTATTTTATTTTATTATTTATTTATTTATCTATTTATTATTTATGTTATTTATAATTATTTATTATTATTTATATATTATTATTATTTTTATTTATTATTATTTATTTATTATTTATATATATTCTTTTTATTATTATTTTTTTTTTATAAAAACAACAATTTTATTCTTAAACTGTAGAAATCATAAAAAAAACCTCCATTAACGTAATTTACAAATAGTAAATCTGAATATCCATGATCCACCTTGTCTATCATCGTCTGCTTCATTTTATTTATAAATATATGTCTGCATCATTTTATTTATATATATATGTTATTTTTATAATTAATATAAGGAATAATAATTTTGTAAATTTATATTGTATATAAGGAAAGTAATCAGATATGAGTAGGAAAGTTCTGTGCAATCTTTGTAATATATGTAAACTTTGTTTAGATATTTCAATATTTCACCTTTCATTTTTTAAAATATAAGGGAAAAATATACTAAAAGAATAATAATAAATTAATCTGAATTTTATGTTATTACTTTCCTTTTATATATAATATAATTCCTTATATATTTTATATAATATATAATATAATGTATAAGGAAAGTATTGTGACGGGGTCGAAAATTCGAATTCGAGTTTTCGACGGGAGAACATGTTTCAAGTTTCAATAATCACGAATCGAACATTTTTTAGGTGATGGCTGTGTGTTATTATGTGAAAGTATATGTGTGTGTGTGCGTGTCAGTGAGTCTGTGGAGACGATATCGAATGAAATTTGGTACAAAAATTGCAATCCGATAAATTTGGTGACATCATTCTCGTGGATCTAGCTCGTTCCTTTTATGAGAAAAGGTATTTTGAGTAATACTTTTGTATTTGAACCCAATAGTCATTTATATGCTATAAGAATAACTTATTTCTCCGTCCATAACGCTTGGCGAGATTTTTATGACAAATTTGGCGGTATGTAGCCAACTTGGCGATTTTTTTTAAATGTTACGAAATTAACGAAAATCTCGCCAAATGGATAAAAATGAACCTAAATCAATGAAAATGACGATGAATAGACGAAAATTCAATACCTTGGAAAGAATATAAGGATCTACTATAAGCAGAACCTATTTTGTTTTTATTGTAAAAATCGTAAATTCATTGCATTATATAAGGAAAGTCATGTGCTGACTACCCGTTGCCTACGTAATAATAAAGGCCGAGAAATTTCACGTATTTTCGGCAAAAAACGGACGACAGTTCATTTCACTAAAGTGTCCGCTAGGATCGCTTTTGTTTCCTGTTCTTTCGCGGTTTTTCAATGTACTCGTGAGGGTTTGGTTACGTTTTTGTTTTTGATAAAGCTATTTTTTATATTTATTGTTTATTAATTCACATTATTATTATATAACAATTAAATTTAAATTCCAAAAAAGATTAAAAGATTTTAAAATCAATGTGCATTATTTAAAATAGCACAAAATGTCATATTCACTATGACAAGTGTATTAAAATATATTACAATTTTACAACCTATTGTACTAAATGTTGCTTTGTATATTCACATTTAATGAACATTGCTAGTCGGAATTGTAAAAATAATTAAAAATTAAGCTGCTGGCTGTGAAGATTAAATTCATATTATCAAAACAAATTTAAATCTACAAGATTAAAAATCATACATAGTAAATGCTTTTAACGTTGAGAATTAAAATCGAGGAAATTCAAGTTATACTCGATTGTGAATGTAAAGAAAAATAAATTGAAATATAAATATTTCTTCATTAATATAATCATGATTTATATCTGCAAAAGCTTCTGCAGAATATCTGCAAAAGCCGTAACAAGGGGATAAGGAGAAATTTTAATTCTGAAAAAAAAAAAGAAAATATTTGTAAGGAATTACATGAATTTATCAAAAAAAATTGAATTACTTCTTAAAGCTATTTTCTATAACAAATTTTAATATATTAAATACATATCCTAATTTACATAATTTGTTAGGTCTGTATGTCCGTCCCATTATTTAGTCGCCAAATATCTCGCCAAATTTTGGCTAAGCCTTCTTTTCCTTAATAATTTCCCCGGCATTATTGATGGGCAATCCAGTAGTATGAAAGCCCCAGGCCGTCCGGCTCGTCCAGAGGACTTGGAGCAACAAGATGGACGGGCAATCCAGTAGTATGTAATAATTTAATAAGCAATACTATTTTATATATATCAAACTTATGTGAAATAAATTAATGCATGCTCATGTTGTTTAAAATCAATTAATTAAAAAGTCATTGATTTTAATGAGTAATTTAAAAGAAAAAATAAGCGATTTAAATCAATGATTTTTTTTTTAAATCACGCAATTTAAATCTTGATTTAAATGAAGTTGATTTGAATCAATCTACACTGTCGACGCCCCCCCCCCCCAATTTGTTTTTAATTATACACCGCTCAGTTTATTATTCCTGGAGAACTTCCTGGCGGAGAGGGGGGGGGGGGGTACTTTATGGCATGTTAATGAAACATTGGATTTAAAAAAATTAAAAATATTTTAATGATTTTTATTTAATATAATTTATAAAACCTAATTTTTATTTAATAATAATTAAATAAAAAATTTAAATTTTTAAAATCTTTAAAAAACTTGTTAAAAAATTTTGACTTTTAAATTGAAAAAAAAAATTCTCTTCTGACATCCCCCTATGGAAATTTCTGGCTTAGCGCATAATTACAGGTATATTTCCATCTTTCTGTAAAAAATTATTTTAACGTTTTAATAATAATTATAATAATAATTAATAACGTTTCCCTTTTTTAATTTACTAAACGATAAAATATATTAAAGACATTAATTTTGTATCTTTTTTTTAATTTAAAAATCTATAAATGTTCTGGGTTACATAAAAAATAAATATTTATTAAACAAATAATACGCAAACAGATGCGAATTTTAATTTATTAGATAATATAAAGAAATATAAATATACAAGTATTATAAAAACTTTGACAGTAATAAATCAGCGCTTACAGAAAATAACAGCGCCATCTACCAACTGTTCTGGAACTACACATTCCTCTGCTTCTAAATCGAAATTTCCCGGCCTTTATTATTATGTAGGCAACGGCTGACCCCTTCAGATTTTTTTAAATGTGTTCAATCGTTAGGAAATCAGTACCAGAATCCGAGAAGATTTTTACAATCTTATTACTTTTCCTGCAATACATTGCAATGTATAGGGCAAGTGATGGTATTATACAGAAAATTGCAATTCGAGTGTTCGACGGATCTACTCATTTTGACGCCTCAAGAACACGAAAAACTATTTTTAGAGTGACATCTATGTGTTTGTCTGTTTGTGTATGTGTATATGTCTGTATCTGTGTGTGTGTCTGTCCCTCTGTCTGTGCAATGCATGCATCTACTCTAACCGAAAAAAAAATCAAATGTGGGCACTACATGACTTTTCTTATATAATGTAATAAATTTACTACTTTTACAATAAACAAAATAGGTTTATCTTATAGTAGATACTTATATTCTTTCCAAGATATTGAATTTTCGACAAATAGTCGTCATTTTCATTGATTTAGCGTCATTTTTATTCATTTGGCGAGATTTTCGTTAATTTGGCAACATTTCAAAAAGTCGCCAAGTTGGCGGCATACCGCCAAATTCGTCACCAAAATCTCGCCAAGCGTTATGGACGAAGAAATAAATTGGATGGAGAAGTAATGTTTGGATGGAGAAGTAAGTTATTCTTACAGCAGATAAATGACTATTGGCGTTCAAATACAGAAGTATTACTCAAAGTATCTTTTTCCATGAATGGAACGAGCTAGATCCATGAGAATGATGTCACCCAATTTATCGCATGGTATTACATATGAAAAGTGAACATGTTTCCCAATAGGAAATATTTTTTTTTATTTTATATGACATTTTATTATTTTTTTGAAAATTGTGCAATATCTCGAGAATGGTTCACGTTAGCGTTCTAAAATTTATGTCAATCGTATTCTAATGACAAATTACATAAGAAATGTCTATTTGCATAACTTTATTAGCGATTTTGATTTTTTGACGATTTTTTCAAAATTTTACTCGAAAATTTAGGAGGGTTCTATACATTCGATTGCGTACAAAAACAATAGTCTTCCAGCGTTTACGGATTGTGATTTTTGTACCAAATTTCGTTCGAATCGGTCCATTCGTTCGTCAGTTATCGTCTCCACAGGCTCACTGACACACACACACACACAGACATCACTTCAAAATGTTTGATTCGTGATCAGGGATGCTTGAAACGTGCTCTCCCGTCGAAAACTCGAATTCGAATTTTCGACCCCGTCACAATACTTTCCTGATACATTATGTATATAAAGAAAGTAATAATTGGCTAAATTTCATTAAATAATATAAGCTTCTTGTGGGTGACCCTGGTGCTGATTAGATTTGGGATAAAAGAACCCCTCATCTTTTTTACTAAATGGCCCTCAAAAATCGCATGTATCCACTCTGACTAAAACGCTAATTTACCGAATTTCCCAAAATTTGGTAGACAAGTCACTTGTAGTTTACCCTGGTACTGATTAGATTTTCGTACGAACAGTACCTGCTTTTTTTTCTCCAAAATGGTCAGCAAAAATCATTAAAATCTAAAATAAAAGACTACGTATGCTAAAATGTATTCATCAAATGCTTGTTTTGTACGAAATTTTTGACGATGAAAAGAATCAGACCAACCCTATTTTTATAGCATTAGCCGTTCTCAAGATATTTTAGTTTTTCTCATTTTTACTACGGCACCTTTAAATATACTTACAATTACCAAATAAAAACGGCAATTGAATTAAAAATACAAATTCATCAAATGCTTGTTTTGTACGAAATTTTTGACGATGAAGAGAATCAGACCAACATTATTTTTATAGTATTAGCCGTTCTCAAGATATTTTAGTTTTTCTCATTTTTACAACGGCACCTTTAAATATACTTACAATTACCAAATAAAAACGGCAATTGAATTGAAAATACAAATTCATCAAATGCTTGTTTTGTACGAAATTTTTGACGATGAAGAGAATCAGACCAACCCTATTATTATAGCATTAGCCGTTCTCAAGATATTTTAGTTTTTCTCATTTTTACTACGGCACCTTAAAATATACTTACAATTACCAAATAAAAACGGCAATTGAATTAAAAATACAAATTCATCAAATGCGTGTTTTGTACGAAATTTTTGACGATGAAGAGAATCAGACCAACCCTAATTTTATAGTATTAGCCGTTCTCAAGATATTTTAGTTTTTCTCATTTTTACAACGGCACCTTTAAATATACTTACAATTACCAAATAAAAACGGCAATTGAATTGAAAATACAAATTAAGTGTAATTTCAAATAAATATACAGTGGTTTTGTGCAATATAACTCAATTTAATGAATTATTAAAGAAATAAAGAGAACATTAATGTAAGTCTATAGGGAAAGTCCTGTACTGTCCACATCAGATTATTTTGAAATGCAATTAATGAATGAGCCCATAATGTATTGTATTTCCGTTAGATATTGCAATGTTAATCTTCTACTTGTATAATATAGAGTATGTTTGTATGAGTTCAAGCTTGTTGCGTTTGCTGTCTTACAAAGCTTTTTCTTGTGGGAGGATGTACCATGACTTTATATAATGTACAGGATTGTTTTTACTTTCCCTGCAGTACATGGAAATGTATAAGGAAAGTATGGGAATCGTGTCGAAAACCGCATCTCGAGTTTTTGATGGACCTATACGTTTTGACACCTCTACAATATGAAAAAACCACTTTTAGCGTAACGTCTGTGAGTCTATCTGTCTGTCTGTGCAATATGTGTATCCACTCTAATTTAAAATCTAATGGACCACATTTCATAAAATTTATGGGTAAGTGATTTGTGTATGTCCTTTGTCATGTCGCAATTCTGCGCCATGAGCCTTTTTGTATTTTCTGCGAGAGAAACATCCTTCTCTCCGTTCGTGCCTGTGCAGTGTTTTTACTAACACTTGTTTCTATTGAAATTACATTAAAAAGCGCATTTCGTCGTGAATTCGTTGGAATGTCTGGACTTAGTGTCTGGCCGGGATGCGTGACGTCAGCTCGCTTGTTGCCAGGAGAGCGCGCTGTCCAATCAGGAAGAGGCGCATTTTTGCGAAGGAGAACTTTTTAGCGTGGGCTCTTGCGACCCATGCCTTCGCTCTTCGTGCTGGAACTCTTGGACTGAAAGGTCGCATCGAAAGTTTGTCGAAATGAGACAAAGGCCTTTAGCCAAAATGGCTTGCCTTTTCTGGAGCTGAAGAAGCGGAGCCTGGAAACCATTATTAAATATTCTGATGTGCATATTTTTCTAAATCTTTCTTTTTATTCCAGGTATATATCCGTCATCAAACCCCCGGATTTTTTTTGATGTGTTCATTCGAAAAATGATTCGGACCGGTGAAAAATGGACTGATGTCCTGAGAAAAAGTTTGGTTTTCCTTTCCTCGACATTTCCCCATTGGAACTTTTGACTCAGCTTTAATCCGTGATTACTTGATGCGAATCTGTTGCTCCAAATTTTGTAACTAAGAGTCAAGGTAATTTTTCCCCTTTATCCGGAACCAATGTTTCCGAAGCGGCACTGGCATGATGAAACTAAATTTAATAAGAGGCTCATATTAAAATATTTATAGTTAAGTTAGAAATGATTTAAAATCATATGATTAGTAAATAATTTGATTATTGGTTGCTATATGATTTTTACCAGAGCAATAATTTGAATATGTCTAATATAAGTGAAGCTCTGAAGTCATGTTTTATTATTTGAAAGATAAAAATGCATATATTGATTTCTTTGGAAAATCTAAAATAAATTCTTAATTTGTGTGAAAAATGAGCCTGTTTATTTGTGTCTGCATATTTACTTTACTCACTGTACTTCATTTAGGATTAATTCTCCTAAACTGGGAACTCCTTTAGATTTTGAACCTGGTGTTTTTGCTGATAAATTTTTGAGACTAGATATGTTAAATATATGTCTCTTTGGCTTTTTGAAATTACGATCACGAAGTTGTGGGTGGTGGAGTCAGTAAGTGCTGTTTGTACTGACCCAGCTCCCACATCCTTGGTGCTGATTAGTTTTTAGTACGATTTGAGATAAAAGCACTCGCCTCTTTTTGCGAAATGGTCCACAACAATATATATATATATATATATATATATATATATATATATATATATATATATAATAATAGAAGTTTGAAAATCCAAAGAACGAAAAGTAAGAAGATGTAACACGATAAACTTAACTTTTTAAAACACCCACAGAGTAAAATATAATACAGCAAATCAACAATCAAATGAATAAAAAATACAAAACACAAGCTATCAAGTTACAGAAAATTAACAAAATTAAAAGGTATGGAAACAAAAAAAGAAAAACTTAAACTAAATTCAACTATCTAACTGGCTTACAAACCAAAAGTAAAAATCAACTAATCCTCAAGCAAATGGAAAAAAATAAATAAAATAAATATCGAATCAACAAGTCAATGAAAAATATCATAATACAAAGGTATGGAATCGAAATAAGTATATCAAACGAAATCAAGCACAAACGCCATACACGTGGACGAGGCTCTAAGCCTAAATCATGAATTGTTAACCTCTACAAAAATCTAATCATGTCCAAGTTTTTTGTAGAAGCAAACACAAAAATGTATGTTTCTGAAGAAATAGATAGATTATATCTATAAACTATTTCTACTTGGACTATATATATATATATATATATATATATATATATATATATATATATATATATATATATATATATATATATAGATAGATATGTAGATGATCTGATTTGTCTTGTATTTACTGATAACTATGTCATAGATATAGATTTCTATCCGGATAATTTGGAATTAATACCTAATGAAACTTCTATTAGTAATAATATTTATTATTTGGATTTAAATCTAATTATAGAACCTGCTCATGGGATAGTTACTAATTTATATGATAAAAAATATTTTTTTTAAATTTAATATTAATAAATTATTATCTTTTATTCCTGCAACTCGATTCAATTGTTTAGAAATATTATACTTAATCAACTTTTTAGAATTTATAGATTATCAGATAAAAAATTTCATGCTTTGCACATTAATAACCTCACAATTACCAGTAAAATGTATCAATATCCTGCATATTTAGTAAATAGTATAGTTAATAAGTTTCGATTAGCCTAAAATTCTCATATTCTCCCCTTATTATCTTATTTTAGCCGTACTTCTTCATTCTCTTGAAATTATATTTTCATCTTTTTATCTTGAAGCTTTAACTGTTGAATAACTCATTTTATTGCTTTTGCGCAGTACAGTTTTTATTACTCTCTTTGGCAACAGCAAATCACATCTTTTCATTTTGGCATATGGCAACATTGGTCTAGTCATATTTTGCTCGTCATGGTTGCGCTGATGAGGTGTGTTTTGAGGTATTTATGTTTCGTTTATTGTTCCAATCTATATGCTTGTCGTCCATATAACACAAGTTTATAGATAAAATCTATCTTGTGTTTCAGAAACAAGCATTTTTGTGTTCATTTCGAAGGGATATATGGACTTGAAGAGAATTTTTTCGAAATGAACTTATCTTAAGCCTAAAGTTCTTCCATGTGCAAGCTTTTTTGCTTGAATTTTTAGTTTTCCTATTTTCATTCCTCATTTTTGAAATTTGTTGATTGTCTTTGTCTTTATGACCTGCATTACGCTTTATTATTTCCTCTTTATGTCTTAATTTCTTATATTTCTTCATATTTTGTAGAAAATTTTGGAATAGTGTTTTATGAGTTACTACATACATTCTAACATTGGATTTACTAATTTATATTTATATATATATATATATATATATATATATATATATATATATATGTGTGTGTGTGTGTATGTGTGTGTGAAATAAAGTATATTGCAAAGATTACAGCAAGAACTCCTCTAATACCGTTAACTTTAACATATGCTGTTAGTATATATCGATCGCAAGGTATTACTTTGGATAAAGCAATGACCGGTATTGGTCACAACGGATTTACTCTCTGTAATACTTACGTTGATGTATCAAGAGTCAAAACACTGAAAGGACTAATGTTCGACGCTGCTTTAAGTTTCGAAAGACATAAATGTAATCAAAGCAGGTGGAAATCTGAAGAAGCAAGAACTACGTCATTTTGAAATTATGCAGTAGCATTCTATTTGAGTATCACTTTGATTCAGTACTTTCCGTAAACGAATTTTTTACTACTTTCATTAAATATACGCAGTTATTTAACATGCCTCAAACATACCCTGCTTCCATTCTGTTTCGGGTGCTCGATCGCAAGAAACAGGTTAGTTAAATTTAATCTTACCATTCGAAATTATTTTATGAGATACTAATATTTATTTATTTTATCTGCTTGCAGTAACAGACCTGATATTTTTGAATATTACACTGGACGTCAGCTGTTCCAGAAAATCAAGATGCACTACAGAGAGGAATCCTTGACGAGGGTACTGACGGTGGTAAGAGGGGTGGCAGTTCTAGCAATGAAGCTGACTACCGAAGACGAGGGCGACTCCATTAAGTATGTGAACCGCTTTAGGGCGATCTTCCAAACGATTCCAGAGCCACACATATCAAGCAAAGAAGTTCGGAAGTTTCTGCATGTAGTCGTGAGGCATCCAACTGAGGTTGTGCAACAACTTATAACAGAATTTGAGAATCATTTCTCCAAGAGCAGAAGACCAAAGCAGCCGAGGTCTTTGAGTCACATTTCCCGGTGCCAAGTTAGACAGATCTTGAGGAATGCTGGTACCCTTCCTTACGGGGTAGAAAAACTGCATCTTCCAGTAAAAATAGTAAAATATATTCTGCTTCAAGAGGATGAAGAACTTTATTTTCATTAGCAATAGCAAATAATTGTCACTAGTTAGTTGTAATAGAGTTATTAGCAGTAGTAAATAAAGTTTTTTTTTTTTTCATAAAACAATGCAGTGCTTTTCTTATGCTCCATATCGCATAAAGTAAAAGTTCACAGTGCAAATTGTTTTACTTTTGGTATTAATTAAATCACTTATACTGCTACAATTCAAACTAAAAATCAAATCCCCATTAAGATGTAGTAATAACCTAGAGACGGCACAGTTAAGAACAAATTAGAATAAAAAACTGGTTGTTTTTTCTATTTATTTTATAGCAGATCACCTAAGCCTGCAGCCTTATAATCTAATCTCACCATTGAAATGTTTTTAATTATTTTTCTTGTTCTTTCCTCCTAGGAATTTTTCTCTTTTATTGGGGAAGTGTTTCCTGCCTCGGTCATGTGATGAAACTATTTATTGAAAATCGGCTATTTACTTTTATTTTTGTGTTTGCTCTGTCTTTATATCTTGAAGAAGAAGGCAAATACTGCATTGGGCTAATATCATACTATTTTTTTTCTGTATTTTTAACAAAATATTTTTTTTTAGTTATGTTTTCAACAGTCTGAAGGATTACAATTTCTTTGATTAATTAAAATAGTTTCATAAAAGGCAGAGCAAGAATACCATCAAAAGTTAAAAGAATTCTTGACGTTGGTATGCTTATTTATCATGAAGAAGGAAGCTTTTATTTTGTCTAAAAAACGGGTTAATACCGTTTAAAATTTGTTTCCTGTTGTGTTTTTAACGATGATTTAACTTCATAGCTGTTTTACAGTTGTAGCCAGGGCCGTCTTAACGCATGGGCACTCTGGGCAGTCGCCAGGGGCCCCCACGATTTAGGGGCCTCCAAATTAAAAAAAGATTAGGGTCTATAAAAAAATCGAATATTTTTTTTTTGTCTTAAAATCTTTTTTTTTTTTTTTTTTTTTTAATTTCGGGTGGCCCCATCGGATTTCTAGAGGCCAATAAATTAAAATAAAAATCTTGTTTTTGAAAATAGACTGCTTTAAAATTTTGAAAGATTAGTATAACAAACTGAAGAAATGAGAAACATGTTTTTAATTTCTGATACTCGTCAGCGTATTTCCTGGGCCGCAATGACCTCATAGCGTCACAGGCTAGACATATGTGAACAGCGTCGTTTTGTTTTGCTTTGCTTTTGAGAATCTTGCGATAGAGAGACACGTTTTCTGTACGTCTGTTCGTTAAATTCAAGTAAGTTTGGAAAATCATTTTCAAATTTCTCCCAAATAATTAAATTTGATTTTTACTTGAAACGTGATTTTTAATATCACTATTTACTAAGTTAGAATGATCTTAAAATTATGCATTTTAAAGTCAAGAGTTTTTCAATTCAAATCTAGGTAGGCTTAACTGTATCACTTGTCGCGTATAAAAATCTGTGTTCTTTATTATTAATTTATAATATTTTAGGTGCGACATATAGTAATATAAATAGAATTAAAATAAACATGGTTGTAGTCTAGTAATTAAAATAAACATAAGTTTGAGATAGTTCTCAAACGTTCCTATTAAGAATACTATTGATTCTTTTCCGAAACTGTATGCGTATGTACCATAATGTATTGAAGGATAAGGAATATTTTTTCTCAGAATTTAGAATTTTAATGATTTTTAATTGATACTGGTTTGTTCATTGTCACGGTTTTTGCACGATCGCTTTTCAAGTGGTTATCACTTTTTCTTTTTCTAAATTCAATACTTTATTATGATATATCTACATCTGTAAAACTGAAGAATTTGTGCAGTTGCAACTTTTTCTCAAAATAGCCCTTGCAGTTTAGTCCTTATATATGTAATATTGTGGGCTCAAGCAGAAAGATAATGAACTTGTTTCGCATGAACAGGAATTAATTTCTACAGATAGGTCTACTAGAGCTCTCATGGCTTTCCAAAACTTTTTCTTCTTCTTTGTATCTTACAATTTGTCTGGATATTTGAATTATTTAATTATTAGAGATTAAATTATTATGTACTAGCCGCCTTCGGCGACCAGCCTGTTCGCTACCCTTGAAAATTCTGACCGTGGCAAACTCGCTGGCGCCATAACCCCGTAGAGTTACCCAGACCAACCGACCTACCAGAAAGGTTTAAAGTAACTATTTGGACGGCCAGGAAGTGCCACCCAATTTAGACCGGAACCAAGTGGGGGAGGCATCCACAGGGACCGTACCCGCTTTCCCCTACCACCAACTTCTCAGAAAGACTTACGGACCCACATTTTTAATGTGATCGTACTCCGCGTGAACACGGCGGCAGTTTTGACAGTGGCGGGAATCGAACCCGGGCCTAACGTGTGCAATTCCCGCGCGTTAACCACTGGGCTACCGCGCCCTCAACCCCGTGGAGTTAACAACGTTTGTTTTAGTTTAATGACGTTAAAACCATAATTCAATCATTTACATTTTTTAATGACCATATGCTAAGCTCTTAATTCCATCATTTAAAATATAGCGTAATTTTCTAATAAATATAATAATTTCATATAAATATAATAATTTCACTCTGTATACTGTTACCACCACCCGATGTATACAATACATCACCGTAATTCAATCCACCATAATTCAATCATTTAAATTTTATAATGGCCATATGCTAAAATATAACGTAATTATCTAACCCGATACACAATCTCCAAATAAAACGTAATTTTCTAACTCGATCCACAATCTCCATCACTTTCTTTTTATTTATTTTTTTTCCCATGGAAACACCGTGCGTCTGCGCGCGTAGTGCGTTGTGGGTAAAAAACTTCAATAGCGGTTTTCGCTGAGAAATTGAAATTCAGAAATTCTTAAAATCCGGACCCTGCGGCTACTTTTCATTATTTCTTGATCAGATTGGGCTTGTAAGAAAGCCTGATGTTTCAGCTTTCTAAAAATGTAAATTATTAGTCGAAATTGCCGGTACTTTTTCCGATACGAGGATTTAAATACGAAAATTAGTTTTTTTGAGCCGAAAGTGACTTTTGTTTTAAAATATTTAAAAAATATTAGAATTTGTCCCTGAGATTTGAAATTGGTATATTTTTACTCTCAATTGTCTGCTCTTTCCGGTCGTGTGATTTGTTTTTTTTTCTATGACGCCTGGATGTTGGATAAAAAGGGGGGGGGGACCGGTCGAAATCGCATAAAACATTAAATAACAACAACAACAACAAAAATAATTCAAATTTTAAAAATTGGTTTTGACGTGTCACCTTCTTCTTCACACAGACAGGGTCTTCAACACAGACATTGCCTTTTATTATATAGAAGATGATTTGGTGGTTAGTTTGAAATTAGGATGCATATATAGTTATTTGAGCTTGATGAAGTGAATATTTCTAATTTTCCCAGGTGGCTAAGTTTTTGAACAGAAATGAAGCGTACTTTCATGAGTGGAGCACAGAAGAGAAAAAAGGCTGTAGTGGAGAAGGAGAAAACGAGAAAGCTTCCGAAGTTAACATCGTGGCTGAATCCAGGTGCCACGTCAGCACCAGCAGCTACTAATATTACTCCTCCAAATGCAGAATTGCCGTCTACATCTTCTGCGTCAGAACACTTAGTTCCAAACATATTACTACCTGTTGCTGGGGACATTCTGCAAGAAGAAATACAAAAATCTGGAACTATAAAGGGTCTTGAAACTAACGTCACAGATCTCGGGCTATGGAACATTAAGGATAATAATACAGTGGAATACTGGATTCGTAGTGGGCCGACGTTATGTCAGAATCATGACTGCAACCCTTCAAACTCAGGTAGAGTGTATGACGGAGCCAGAAAAGAGACAAGGTATTTATCAAAGAATGTGTTCAAACGTGAACTGCGGAATGGCGAGTGTATTAAACGCGAATGGTTACTGTATTCACCATCGCAAGGTTGTTTGTACTGTTTTGCATGTCGCTTATTGTCCAATAAAGAATGTTCCTTTGTTTCATCAGGATTCAATGACTGGAAACATAACAATCTTATTGTAGAACATGAAAATGGAGCAGAACATATGAAGTGCATGGCGGCATATTTTATTCGGCATAAAGAAACTGGATGTGTAGATTCTTTGTTGATTAAACATCATCGCTCAGAGCAGGAGTACTGGCGTAAAGTGTTGACACGTGTGATTTCTGTCATTCGCTTTCTTGCCTCCAGAGGTTTGGCATTTCGTGGGGATAACCAAACTATTGGGTCGCCAAAAAACGGAAACTTTTTAGGTATTCTAGAGCTGTTGAGTGAATTTGACCCTTTTTTGGAAGAGCATCTCAAACTGTACGGAAATGCTGGAAAGGGGAACCCATCATATCTATCAGCAAATATATGCGAGGAATTTAGTCAATTAATGGGGCAACGTGTTCTTTCTACTATTCTAGAAGAAATAAAAACGTCAAAGTATTATTCAATAAGTGTAGATTCTACTCCAGACATCTCACATCTTGATCAGCTGACATTTACTATCCGGTACATTCGAGGATATGAGTCTATGGAGCGTTTCATTCAGTTCATTCCCATCTTTTCTCATGGAGCAAAGAATCTAGCAGACACAGTTGTGCATTTTCTGAACGAGAACAAAATTCCAATATCAAACCTACGTGGCCAGTCATATGACAATGCTTCCAATATGTCTGGACGCTATACAGGATTGCAGGCACGAATCCGTGAACTGAACGAGTTCGCCATTTATGTTCCCTGTGCTGGACACAGCCTGAATTTGGTGGGAGTAACAGCGGTAGAGTGTTGTCTACAGACTGTAAAATTCTTTGACTTTGTTCAGCGTCTATATTCCTTTTTCTAGGGTTCTACACATCGGTGGAATATTCTAACATCATATTTAGGAAAAAATCATGTTGTGATCAAATGTCTGTCCGATACGAGATGGTCATCACATTTTGATGCTGCCCATGCTCTATATGGGGGTTTCGAGAAAATCAAAAATGCACTAGATTCTCTATCAGCTGATACTGACCAGAAAGCGAACACAAGGCGGGAGGCAGAAGGATTAAGCAAGAAAATGGAGAAATTAGAAACGATATTTTTGACAATTTTATGGAATGACATTCTGGAAAGAGTGAACAAAACAAGTAAAGTCTTGCAGTCAAAAGATGCGAACATACTTGTGGCCATAAATCTTCTTGAGTCTCTGAAAACGTATCTTCAAGATATTAGAGGCAAGTTTAGTGAATATGAATTGAAGGCCAAGAATAGGTGTCCAGAATCGGATTATAGCGATGTGAAAAAGCGAGAAAGAAAGCGAAGTGTGCGTCTTACTGTATATGATGGACCAGAAGAAGAGATATATCTACACAAAAGTGAAAAGTTTAAAGTGGAAACATTCCTTCCTGTTTTGGATTCTCTGACCTCTGAATTAACAAAACGTGCAGAAGCTTATTCTTCGATTGGAAATCTGTTTTCCTTTTTCAGTCAATTGAAAACAATTACTTCCAATGAATTAAGCAAAAGGTGTGAATATCTAGCTAATGTGTATCACCAAGACCTTGATTATCGAGATCTTCTAAATGAGTGCGTACATCTCAAGCACTACATAGTTCTTGATAAAAAGTGTGAAACTCTCCCTGTCTTATACAGAAAAATAATTTCCGACATCTTGAAATCTGTGTTTCCATATGTCGAAATTGCACTCAGATTGTTTATGTGTATGATGGTAACTAACTGCACAGGAGAACGTTCTTTCTCAAGATTAAAATTTATAAAGAATCAGCTTCGTAACGCAATGGGGCAGCAGCGTTTAAACTGGCTTTCTCTCATGTGCATGGAAAATGATATCCTGAACACCATTGACTTCATACCAATTATAAATCAATTCATTGAAAAGAAATTTCGCAAACATTTGTGTTGAGGATTAGTCGTAAATAATTCACATGGTGTGCCATCTCCGTCTATGCGATATACCAGTTATCATTTATATTTTGAAATTTTTTTTTTCATATTTTTTTAAAGCTTATGTTATATTGCTCAAAAGTTTATGTTGATCTATCATTGCTTTTTTCACGTTTAAGAGTGTAATGTTTTTTTATACATTTTTTTTTTACAAAATGAATATTCAAAGTTGTAGCTTAAATTGCAAGTTTCATCTCCGCCCCCCCCCACCCCCCAAAAAAGACACATTTTTATTACCGTTTAAATTTTTATTTGTATGGATGGGCAGGGGGCCTCAGTTAATTTATTCGCCCAGGGCCCACACTGTTGTTAAGACGGCCCTGGTTGTAGCTAAACCAATGAGTATAATATGAAACAAATAAGTATTAAGTAGTTTCAAACGAAAAAACAGTTTCCTTTTTCAGACTAATGTATAAAGTAACCGCATCAAAAGAAAACAAATGCTTTGATGTCGCAGTTGTTCTATATTTTTAACCTAAAGACGGAGCTTATTTTTGTCTCCAAAATCGATTTATACCGTTATTAATTTATTGTATGTTACGTTTCGTCGAATATTTTGCACAGTAGTAATTAGCGTAGTAGTATTATTTCTAACGTTGTTTGGACGACTATATTTTAAATAAAGAAATTAGTTCAATTTTGAAAGTAAAAAGACATCATCCTTTAGGATAAGGTATCAGACAGAGCAATCACATCAGCCAAAAATAATATATACTTTTGACTTTACTGGTGTGGATGCTCTGCACGTTAAGTGTTAAATCTGAAAATTGTCATTTGCGCGGGAAGGCCTAAACCTGAAAAGAAGATTATTTGCACGGACTTCTTCCCCCTCACTACTATGAAATGAATTATGTTATATGTTCCCTAAATTACATGAAAATACTTTAGAGAGAACATATGTGAATTTAAAAATTCACGTCATAAAAGTAAAAAATCTGATGTGGGCAGCACATGACTTTCTTTGAAGACTAATGTTCACATTCCCTTTATTTCTTTAATAATTTAAATTAAGTGTAATTACACAAAATGACAGCCATAATTATTTTACATTATACAAAATTTGCATTTTTAATTTAGCTTTCGTTTTCATTTGGAAACTGGACTTAATTTCAAAGGTGACGTAGCGATAATGCAAAAAGAAACTAAAATATCTCGAGATCGGTTATCTCTAGAGTAATAGGGTTGGTTTTATACTTTTCGTTGGCAATAATTACTTATAAAATAAGCATTTAATTGATATATTTGAGTGTACGTAAACTTTAAAATTTAGATTTAACGATTTTTCAGGCCATTTGGTGAAAAAGGCAGGTTCTTTTTACCGAATCGTACCAAAATGTAATCAGCACTTGGTTAACCTACAAGAGATTTATCTCCTAAAGTTTGTAAAATTTGTTCCATTAGTTTTTTAGCTAGAGTGGATGCAGGCGATTTTTGCGGGCCATTTCGCAAAGAAAGGCAGGTTCTTTTATCCCCATTTAACGAATTATTGAAGAAATAAAGAAAAAAATGAATTTGAGTCTGCATTGAAAGTCATGTGCTGCTCACATCAGATTTTTATACTGTACAGATAAAACAGTTGCAAAGAAAAACATACATTTAACATATTTTCAAGTGCTTTCAAGATGTAAATTATGAAATATGCATGGAAGGGTTTCAGGACACAACAAAATGTTGCTGGTTGATATTGTGCAGAGCGTATCTGAGCGCGTCTGAAAATATTTATGGGAACGCATTCTAATAATATTTTCTCAAATTTTATCCAGAGGCATTTTTTACTTATAATTCCCCATTAAAATGCAAATGTGATATTGATTATATCATTAGCTGGAATTCCGTGTTTTCCAAATAGCTTTTAGGGAGATCTTTGACTTTTAATAGGATGCGGATTATTAAAGCGCATAAAAAGCCGGGCTTTACGTAATGTCAATTTCCTCTATGAGCTGATATTTAGTGGGAGAATTTGTTAACTTTTGTAAAACAGACTAGACGATTATTACTTTCTCATACGCAGTATTGAGAAAGTATTGTTTACTCGAAAATTTTGGATTTCGGGAGTTTGTTGCTAGTACATGCTTTAAGACCTCCTGAACATATTTTGAGTATTTTTAGAATTATGCCCGTCTATCTATGGTCGAATTCTTGTGTACAAGATAGCGGCCACAAATAATAATGAATTTTAAAGAAACTGCATATCTGGTTTTGTTATAAAAAAATCTGATGTGGGCAACACATGACTTTCTTTATATAATGCAATGAATTTACTACTTTTATCGTAAAAAAATAGGTTTTTCTTTTAGTAGATACTTATATTCTTTCCAAGATATTGAATTTTCGACGATTAGTCGTCATTTTCATTGATTTAGCATCATTTTTATCGATTTGGCGAGATTTTCGTTAATTTGGCAACATTAAAAAAAGTCGCCAAGTTGACGACATTCCGCCAAATGTGTCGCCAAAATCTCGCCAAGTGTTAAGAATGGAGAAATAAGTTATTCTTACAGCAGATACATGACTATTGGCGTTCGAATACAAAAGTATTAATCAGAGTATCTTTTCTCATGAATGGAACAAACTAGATCCACGAGAATAATGTCACCAAATTTATCGCATGATATTACATATGAAAAGTTAACATGTTTCTCAACAGTTAATATTTTTTTTAATTTATGGGGTTTTTTAATAAATTTGTTTAAAAAATATACAATATCTCGAGAACGGTTCATGCTAGCGTTCTAAAGTTCATGTCAATCGTTTTCTAAGGAAAATTTACATAAGAAATGCCTATTTTGGTAACTTTATTAAAGGTTTCGATTTTTTTATGATTTTTTCAAAATTTCATTCGAAAAGTTCGGCGAGTTTTGAACATTCGATTACATTTAAAACAATAGACTTCCAGTATTCACGGATTTTGATTTTTGTACCAAATTTCATTCGAGTCGCTCCATTCTTTCATGAGGTATCGTCTCCAAAGTCTCACTGACACACACACACACACAGACATCACTTCAAAAATGTTTGATTCGTGATCAAGGATGCTTGAAACGTGCTCTCCCGTCGAAAACTCGAATTCGAATTTTCGACCCCGTCACAATACTTTCCTTATATATTATGTATATAAGGAAAGTAATAATATAATGCAGTTGCAGGTACTCGTACATGCGACTTTAATGTATGAAGAAATTAAAGGAAAACTGCATTCAGTTCATGAAGCAAGAAGTGACCGCATATATAATGCAGCTGGATAGGACGTAGATAAAACCACTTGCTTTCAGTACAATTGTCTTGCAGATTGGTTTTCCTCCGGCCTGACATTTCTTTTATCCTGGTGCGCAGTGATACCATCCTGACCTCGTTAACAATGGTCCTGTACATTTCAATGACGGTTTCTGACCGAGAGTGTGGTTGAGAAATTTATATGTTAAGAAAATTGTTATGGATTGCGATATATAAACGGCTGAAAAAAATCATACGCAAGGAGAACCTTTCACATATCTTGAAAGTTTTTCTTTCATTATGTGTTTTACAAACACAGTTAAAAAATTTGCTTAATTAGTTTTATGGCTTTGATTCTGCGCATTCATTCGTGAGATATCGCATTAGGATTGCACCGAATATTCGGTTGGTCTTCGGTATACTGCCTATTCGGCAGTCAAACCAAATATTCTGTTCGGCCAAATACTTTAATATTCGGCCGAACCGAATAGTAAAATAATTTAAAATATTCGACACTTGGTAAAACTCATTTTTTTATACAATAAATGAAAGTTATAGTATCATAGTGCAAAATGAATTCAAATTGCAAAATTAATTAAATGCAAATTAATTAATTGCAAAATTAATTAAATGCAAATTAATTAATTGCAAAATTAATTAAATGCAAATTAATTAATTGCAAAATTAATTAAATGCAAATAAATTTAGGATGTTAAATGTAAATGCATTTAAAAAAGGCTTAAAATAGAAACATTTTCTATTTCAAATTGGCATAAAATAGAAATATTACCTTTAAAAAAGTTTAACCGAATATTCGGTTAGAATATTAACGGAATATTCGGTATTCGATATTCGGCAAAAGATGGTATTCCGTGCAACCCTATATCGCATCTAAAAACTCATGCATACGCACACGCATATAGACACAAACACACTTACATACACGCGCATACTTACATACACACACACAGACATTACCTCAAAATCGTTCGATTCTAGTTCACAGATGCTTGAAACGTGCTCTTCCGTAGAAAACTCGAATTCAAATTTTTAACTCCCTTTACATCACTTTATTTATTCATTACACAATGCATACAGGGAAAGTAACAATAGTCACAATTGCAGTGTTTGTTTTCCTGTATTAGACTAACTATTAATGACTTTATGCTTTGCATCAAATATAGCATTGTCATATGCATCAAATACAGCAAATACTTTGCATCACATACAGAAATTAACCTCTTATAAATGCGAAAACGCTTATTATTTAAAAGCGAATGTTATATTAAATCGACTCAACTATATCTAATTTAACCACTGCCAGACTCCTAAAGAAATACATTTCAAATATTTCTTCAAATTTTCTCGACAGCGCAATATGCACCAAAACAAGCGAAAACAAACATTTTTATTAAACTAAAGTTTTTTAACAGAAATCAATTCCTCCCGAACACAAGTTCTTATTTTTAATATTTGATGGTTACCACTGAAGGAGTTTGCTCGGATGATTGAGCAAATATAGGAAATTCATTCAATTTCTTCAACAAATGGAATAGAAGCAAATATTTGACTATCAAATTATTCCTAGAAACGTTTTTTACTTTCCTTATATACATAATGTATAAGGAAAGTATTGTGACGGGATCGAAAATTCGAATTCGAGTTTTCGACGGGAGAGCACGTTTCAAGCATCCCTGATCACGAATCAAGCATTTTTGAAGTGATGTCTGTGTGTGTGTATGTGTGTGTGTGTGTGTGTGTGTGTGTGTGTGTGTGTGTGTGTGTGAAAGTGTGTGTGTGTGTGTGTGTGTCAGTGAGCCTGTGGAGACGATAACTGACGAACGAATGGGCCGATTCGAACGAAATTTGGTACAAAAATCACAATCCGTAAACACTGGAAGCCTATTGTTTTTATACGCAATCGAATGTTCAGAACCCCCCTAAATTTTTGAGTGAAATTTTGAAAAATTCGTCAAAAAATCAAAACCGCTAATAAAGTTACGCAAATAGACATTTCTTATGTAATTTTTCATTAGAAAACGATTGACATAAATTTTAGAACGCTAACATGAACCGTTCTCGAGATATTGCACATTTTTCAAAAAAATTATCAAAAAGTCATAAAATAAAAAAAAATATTTCCTATTGAGAACCATGTTTACTATTCATGTGTAACACCATACGATAAATTGGGTGACAACATTCTCGTGGATCTAGCTCGTTCCAGTCATGAAAAAAGATACTTTGAGTAATACTTTTGTATTTGAACGCCAATAGTTATTTATCTGCTGTAAGAATAACTTATTTCTTCGTCCATAATGCTTGGCGAGATTTTGGCGACGAATTTGGCGAGATGTCGCCAACTTGGCAACTTTTTTAATTGTTGCCAAATTAAAAAAAATCTCGCCAAATGGATAAAAATGACGCTAAATCAATCAAAATTACAACTAATTGAAGAAAATTCAATATCGTGGAAAGAATATAAGTATCTACTATAAGAATAACATTTTTTTAACTGTAAAAGTAGTAAATTCATTGCATTATATAAGGAAAGTCAAGTGTTGCCCACATCAGATTTTTTTACATCATCTTCAAATATATATCGTGGTAAGTCCTTTTTACATTCCTTATATACATAATGTATAAGGAAAGTATTGTGACAGGGTCGAAAATTCGAATTCGAGTTTTAGACGGGAGAGCACGTTTCAAGCATCCCTGATCACGAATCAAACATTTTTGAAGTGATGTCTGTGTGTGTGTGTGTGTGTGTGTGTGTGTGTGTGTGTGTGTGTGTCAGTGGGCCTGTTGAGACGATAACCGACGAACGAATGGACCGATTCGAACGAAATTTGGTACAAAAATCACAATCCGTAAACACTGGAAGCCTATTGTTTTTATACGCAATCGAATGTTCAGAACCCTCCTAAATTTTCGAATGAAATTTTGAAAAAATCGTCAAAAAATTAAAATCGCTAATAACGTTACACAAATAGACATTTCTTATGTAATTTTTCATTAGAAAACGATTCACATAAATTTTAAAACGCTAACATGAACCGTTCTCGAGATATTGCACATTTCCAAAAAAAAAATTATCAAAAAGTTATATAAAATAAAAATAAAATATTTCCTATTGAGAAATATGTTCACTTTTCATATGTAATGTCAGGCGATAAATTAGGTGACATCATTCTCGTGGATCTAGCTCGTTCCATTCACGATATTTTGAGTAATACGTTTCCAAGATATTTTGAGTAATACGTTTGTATTTGAAAGTCAATAGTCATTTGTCTGCTGTAAGAATAACTTATTTCACCGTCCATAATGCTTGGCGAGATTTTGGCGACGAATTTGGCTTGGCGAAATGTCGCCAACTTGGCGACATTTTTAATTGTTGCCAAATTAACAAAAATCTCGCCAAATTGATAAAAATGACGCTAAATCACTGAAAATGACGACTAATTGAAGAAAATTCAATATCTTGGAAAGACTATAAGTATCTACTATAAGAATAAAAATTTTTTAACTGTAAAAGTAGTAAATTCATTGCATTATATAAGGAAAGTCATGTGTTGCCCACATCAGATTTTTTTTTTTTTGCTTTTCTATTTTTAAATTTAAATTTTCGAAGGTGAAATAAGCAAACAGTTGTTACGGGTACATGTTCATAATGAGTTTTTTCAGGGATTCATCAGTGTTTTATTCTAGTCATTTCGAGCGGTAAACGAACGTTTTCAATCGCTAGTGTCACTATATGTGTCACTCTAAATGTGACATCTTCACGCTCAGTTTAGATTTTGAATATCGAAAATCGTTTCGAATTTAGCATAAAAATTTATTGTTGTACATTTTTGAGTGGCAAAGTGGCGTAAGTGTTTGAAAATCCCTTTTATATCGGCACTCTTAATTCGAATTATCGAAATTTTCTCCGGTTTTCGTTGATTTGAAAGATCTGACCGAATCGAGATTCTGGCTTGGAAATAAATGCTCGACCGTTTTGAAAAGTGGTTTTGAATTTTTTTAACTACGCTTTTGCATCCATCGTCATCCTTAATTAAAATTTTCAAAATATTACATTGATTCCATTTCATTTTATTTATTGATCCGGATTCTAAGACGGATAGGATGAAATAAAAACTTAGATTATAATTAGAGTAGGAATGCTTTATCATTAAGCAATGTGATTTTGAGTTTTTTAATAATTTCTTTACACCGTCAATTCAAAACATTCAAAAGTATCCGGACACCCCTGTACGTTGTGCTCATTATTTGCATAAAATTGGACTAGTTCATTTTCAGAGCAGGGCTGTCTGATGAATTTGTCAAATGCCAATCTGTGGAAACCCCCTTATCATCCAGGTACTTTCAGAGAGTCAGAGAAAACTGATCAAGATGTCGCCGATATTTTTGAGAATTTTCACGATATTCCAGTGGATTTTTTATAGAAAATGCTCTATAGAATTCACTACAAAATCATGAAAGAAACTATTGCTATGTTTTGCACCTGTGCATTAAAAACTTAGTTTCTTCAAATGCTTATATATCATCGTATATTCAATGCTTTAATTTTCAATTGAAGTATAATGTTTTTCTTCGACGTTGGCAAATGTTCTGTAAGTTTCGAGAAATTTGGTTGAAACCTATGGATATTGTAAGCAAAAGCATGTAACATTTTTTTTTTTAAAGAAACGTTTATATCTTCATGAATATACGTTTTTGCTTTACGAAAATGGTTATACACATTGGACAAAGCTAGTTAACTATTTTGTGAAAGTTAAAAATTATTTCCCGCTTTTTATGATATAGGATGATCAAATATAATTTTCCCATTTTTCAATATCTTGGTGGTTCCCTAAATGCACAAATCACCGAAACTTTGCTGGAAAGTGTACGTTCAAGAATGTTCTTCACATCGCCAAAGTTGCAGAATACTTCGGCTAGTATTTCTTTAGAAACTCGGAAAACATTCTAACATCCAAAGTGTCCGAATACTTTTGATCATATAGTGCATATAGTGTATTCATGAAGCGTTGTTCTGCATTTTATTGATAAATGTTCGTTGAATATTGTGAACTTTGTGAGTACGTATGCAGCGTATTTATGAAGCATAGTTTTGTGTCGTTGGCAAGTAAGTATTCATTGAAAATTGTGAAGGTTTGCAAGTTTTAATTTGGCACAACAAAAATTACCGACATTGATGATCATTGTGCAGCCTAATGGAAAAACGATTTTCTTGGTCGTCATCGACATATCACCGAACATAAACTTTGATGAGATCAACGCATTTATTCAAGAAGTCTTGTTGTCATACACTATACAAGAGGGAAAATTGTTAAGAAGTAATCTGAATAAATTACCAGTGATTCTAAGTGATGATTTCAACGTTAATTTTGGTTCAGAAGAAGCATGAACTCTCCTCACATTCTTAATGGAAAAAATTAAATTCGAAGTAAAATCCTGATAAGGATGCGCCCACTCTACAAGGTCGGGCCCTATAATCAATGCAGTATTTGAAGAACCGCAAATGGGTATATTTAATGAATTATTCGGCCTCTTCAGAAATTCAATGCTGAATCCATTTCAGCCTTCATCTAAGCTGTATTTACGGAAGATCCTGAGAAATAGATTCTTTAAAAATACATTTTGGTGAAAACCACAAATTTGAAAATGCCACCTCCATTGCAAAACAAAGTTAAACAAAATTTTAAAACAAAATTTCACAGACAAAATATACCAGAATTGAATAATTTCTTGTACAAATTGAAAAGTATTATTTGAAATATAGTTATATGCATAAATATATAAAATTGGTTATTTTGACCATATTTTGGAATTCTTTTTCAATACAAACCGTTCGATATACCCGAAGGTGTAAGGTATCTGTTTAGACGGTCAGGATTGCCATCCAATTTAGAGCGGAACCCAGTGGGGGAGGGGCGTCTACAGGGTAAGTACCCTCCTTTCCCTAACACCAACCTCTGGGAAGGACTTACGGACCCATATGTTGAAAGTGGTCGTATTCAGCGTGAACACGACAACAGTTTGGGCGAAGGCAAAAATCAAACTCGAGTTGTCCGACTGAAATCCTCACGCTTTAACCACTGGGCTGTAGCGCCTCATATTTTGGAATTCAACTCTCAGATCTTCGCCTTAACAAACAGGGCTCTGTCCAATAAGTTACTGAGACAAATATTTTTTCTTCTATATTTGAAGTGGGGCCTGCATTACAATCGAAGGAAACGGGAATTAAACCTGCTAATAACCTGATTAATACAGTTTTGAATTATATATACATATACTTTCAAAGCAATGCAAGGACAACTTCCCTTTCTCTGGACACCACCACACATATTTTAAACTTCAACTCAAAGTCTAGAGTATTAGATTAAATTTACCCTCCAAACAAAGTTCGGTCGAAACCAGTTAAATGTGAAATTCACCTGTATTTACATATTTATGCGGACAGAAAATTTTTTCGGTAGATAATAATAAGCATAAGAAATTGCAATAAAGAGAGCAATTTACCTACTAAAGAGAAGCTCATACGAAAATTGACATTACTTAAAGACAGACTTTTTTGCGCTTAGATATTCCCCGTCATATTAAAAGTCAAAGATCTCCCTAAGAGCTATTACGCTAGACGTGAAATTCCAGCTAATGACATAATCAATATCGCATTTGCATTTTAATGGGGAATTATAAGTCAAAGTGCAAAAAAAATACCTTTTGTATAAAAGTTGAGGGAGATTATTAAATTATCTTAAGGAATAATGTTTCCATGTGTCACATGACAACGTAATTTTGCATAAGCTGCAACTAGACTTTTCGATAGTGTTTAGGTCAAGGTTTTGGATTTCACTTGGAATAGTGAGTAATAGAATGAATTCCGTGGCGTCGCCCGTGTCCTTCAGCTTAATTTTAAAATCAGCAGTTTTGAATCAAAATCATTCCAAGTTTTATTTTTAGTTAACGAAGCGCAAGTTACTTATATAAGATAATTCAACACAATTTAAATAGGCAATAGTCCTAAAATTGCACGCTTAAAAAAAAAAAAAAAAATGTGGAGTGGAGACGTGGCATAAACAAACACGGCATGCGCAGTAAAAACCACCGATAGACGGTCGAATCCGTCGAACGTAAGAGGACTTTGAGGAAAATGTTTTGCTATCACATGATGCAATCTCTCGGAAAAATACAAAATTTAAAATTACTTATGAAATCGAAAATTTTATTTTGTTAGAATGCTAAGACATATCCGGAACTTTAAGTCAATTATAGAACTGTGATTCGGTATTTTGAATGAGGCGATATACATGTATATATATACACATATATATAAATAATGCCAAAAATGAAAATTCAATAAAATTTAAAAAATACATAATTATAAAAGATTTTTCATAGTAATTCGATAGTTCGATTATGGGACTTTAAATGGAATGTGCGTGAGTGTGTGTGAGAAGAGGGGGGGAGGCACATCTGTCTCTGTTTACTATAACATTTCAAACATTAACAGCAAAACCGTCTAATACCTTTTATTATAAAATATTAATCTGTATTAAAAGTACTTTGTCGTAAAATGTAATAACGTCATAAAATGTTTATTAAAAGTATTAAGTGGCTTCAGAAGCAAAAAGCATCATCTTTCTTCAGGACAGAGGGGCAGAAGAACGCGTCTGTCAGTTTAGAAGATTATCAGCATTTAGACGAATGCATTCTTAAATTTGCTGATGCAATTTCTATCTATCCTGAGGAAGATATTATTTTTGCCTTTGAAAATGGTTGTTACGTTTTATCAATCTTTAATAGTGCTTAAGTCAGAAACCGGGGTGAAGGGAATTGAATATCACATTTTGCATAAAGTCGGGATATCGGCGGAAAGGTCTCTATAGTAATATGATTTTTAAGAGTTAAACATTCTTTTATGTCAATTTTCACTAATTGTAGTTAAATTTTTTATTAAATACTTTTTTTATGTATTGCATACAATTTGTGCTAGGGTCAAACTGCACCGAAGGATAAAATATTTTTCAATTCAATTTTAATTTCCCCGCCGTGTTATAGTCATGTGAAGGGGAAGTATTGTGATGTGGTAAAAAATCCGACCCTCAAATTTTTGTGGTTCTACATGTGTTGAACGAAAACGGACCAACGCTGAAATCGCTAAAAATCGAGTATTTCTGTTTGGGACATGAACTGAACATCAGCAATGTCGCAATTAATTATTCATTTTATATCCATTATTATTATTTTTTTACATTGGATATTCATATTTGATAAAATGCTCCCAAAGTTTGAAATTTCCATTTTATATCCTTAAACATCGAATCGTTAACAGTTCCTTTAAAGTGCATATAACAGCATAAGAAATATAATTATTAGATCTTTCAAATATCTTACACAATAAATATATTTCTATAAATATATACCTTTTTTTTTAAATTCGAATTCGTTTTTTAGTTATTTTATTATTTAGCACTAATTTGAGGGTTATTTACGATTTTCCCATAAATCGGTTCCTTAGTGACCGAAAATATTATCACAGAGTTTTCATTTTTACGCCATCGGAAAGATCGAGTAATGTCCTTTCCAATGATGTTTGAAGCGAATCCGTAGGATAATTCCTTCAAAGTTTATTTTCTAAATGCAGCGAAATTTGAATTTTTGAGGCAATATAATGTTTAAATGCTTGCAAAACTTCCTTGAATAAATCAGGCGTATGTCAGTAAGGAGACTACAGTTGTTTCGAGGGAGTTATAATCCTCCTTCATCAGGTCAAAACAGACAGTTAGAACATTATTTGCATTTAACAAAAGCTGAGAGCAAACTGCGGAGAGACAAGATATGAACAATTAAAAAAAAAAGATAGGAGATACACAGTCAAAAATTCGCAGAACGGGTGGTATTGGCACTTTAAAAACACTCATAAATATATCCGTACGAACATGTAATCATCACGTGACGCTAAATGATCCCTCTATCGTCTACAAAGAGAAGGGGAGCTGGCATTGAGAATGAAATCTGAAGCATTGAAATATTGAAATAAAGTTTTGAAAACGGAGAAGGAATATAAGAACCATTAAATTAATGGTAAAATTTGAAAGAGTTTAGAGAAAATAAAAATTGTCAAATCCTTGAAAAAGAAAACAGGTAGAAAATTACTAGGAAATAAGTCAGTAATTATGAAGAAAATAACAAAAGGAAGTAACCGAATTCGAAAGTTAAATTCGTCAATCAAACTACTAAAGAATCAATAGTGGTAAATGCTAGTTCAAAAAATCTGATGTGGGCAACACATGACTTTCCTTATATCATGCAATGAATTTACTAATTTTACAATAAAAAAAATAGAATTTTCTAATAATAGATATTTATATTCTTTCCAAGATATTGCATTTTCGTCAATTAGTTGTAACTTTCATTGATTTAGTGTCAATTTTATCCATTTGACGAGATTTTCGTTAATTTGGCAACATTTAAAAAAGTCGCCAAGTAGGCGACATTCTGCCAAATTCGAGGCCAAAGTCTCGCCAAGCATTATGGACGGAGAAATAAGTTATTTTATAGCAGATAAATTATTGGCGTTCATATTCAAAAGTATTACTCAAAGTATTTTTTTCTCATAAATGGAACGAACTAAATCCACGAGAATGATGTCACCAAATTTATGGTATGATATTACATATGAGAAGTGAACATATTTCTCAACAGTTAATATATTTTTTTAATTTATGGGATTTTTTGATAAATTTATTTTAAGAATGTGCAATATCTAGAGAACGATTCATGCTAGTGTTCTAAAGTTTATGTCAATCGTTATCTAAGGAAAATTTACATAAGAAATGTCTATTAGCGCAACTTTATAAAAGGTTTAGATTTCTTGATGAATCTTTCAATATTTCAGTCGAATATTTAGAGAGATTCTGGACATTCGATTGTGTTTGAATACAGTAAGCTGCCAGTATTCACGGATTGTAATTTTTGTACCAAATTTCATTCGAAAATCTACAATCGTTGATGAGATACCGTCTCCACAGACCCCCCCCCCCCCACACGTTCATTCACACAGACATGCTTTCCCACATACATACGCACACACGCACACATACATTCACACATACATACGCACACACACACGCACACATACATTCACACATACATACGCACACACACACGCACACATACATTCACACACACACATACTTTCACACACACACACAGACATACATCACCTCAAAAATGTTTGATTCGTGATAAGGGGTGCTATAAACCTGCTTTCCCGTCGAAAACTCGAATTCATATTTTCGACCCCATCACAATAATTTTCTTATACTTTATACTATGTATATAAGGAAAGTAATAGACTCGTTAAGCAAGACTTAAGGGGAGATATCTACGATCCAGACAAGGGGGGGGGGGTAAATAGTCTTGATAAAGAGTACTCTCGAGGAGTGTATCAAACAACATTCTTGAATGATCGTTAAGCAAGAAAAATTTAAGTTATCCATTTCCTAACATTGCTGGTCTGAAAATCAGTCATTCTAATTACCTGGTCTGAAAATCAGTCATTCCAATTGCCTGAGGCAAAAATCATCGCACATATCCCTACTACGTATGAACTTAATTTTTTGGAAGTCGCTTTTATTTACTTGAATTGTTATTAATGATCACATTATTAATGATGGTGATAATTTTGTTAATGATATATCAGCTGTTCCATAATTCTCCTTAGCATCAAATCTTATAGCTTCCAAAACAGTTTTCTGTTTTTTTTTTTGTTCTTGTTTTTTGTCATTTACTAATTAGATCCTTCTTAATTCTAATATCATTAAATAGTGGTTTAAATTTGATTGTATACTCATCCTTGACTTTCAAAGTTAGCTTATTTAGTTCTTTTTTTTCAATTATTTATGTTCTTAATTCCCGCCTCATTTACGGATATATTTGAATTGACTAATCGATTGATATTTTTAATAGTAGATAAAGTTAGCTCATATAGCTTCTGAAACAGTTATGTTTCCCTTTATTTTCCGTGTTATATCGTTTTCAACCTAGTCTTAAATAATTACACTGTTAATTATTTAGTCACCATTAATTATTTAGTAGTTTGATAGAGGAATTTAACTCTCAAAAGTGGTTACTTCATTTTCTTATTTTCTTCTTTATTACACCTCATTCCCTGTAATTTTCTATCTTTTTTCCATGTTAAGAGTTTTTCTTCCCTCTAAATTCTTACCAATAATATATCTTATAGAATTCTTAATATTGTTCTTTTTACCAATAATTTCAAGGTTCTCCTATTTTTTCCCTGTTTCTTAAATCTCATTTCAATGTGTAAGATTTCATTCTCAATGTCAGCTCCCCTTGTCTTCGTAGATGGCAGAGGAAACCTTTATCATCAAGTGGTATATATGTTTACACGGATATGTTTATGTGTGTTTTACAAATGCCGATACCTCGCGATCTGCGAATTTTATCGCTATGTTCGTCGTAGCTCTTTTGATTTGCTCATTGCGAATAACTGTTCTGTTCTGGCCTGAAGAAGAGGGCTTATAACGCCCTCGAAACACTTGTAGAAACCTTGATGATATATGCCTGCTTTATTCATAGAAGTTTTGCAAGCTTTTATCTTTCAAGCAGCAGTTGGAATAATTGCCATCTAAGTATTATTTCGTCAAATCCGAAAATGCAAGATTAACATAATTTTAAAGTTTGGCAAATAGTATATATATATATATATATATATACCAATCTTAATTTCCTTATCTGATATAATTCGTATTCTATTAAAAAAATATTTTTGAATTAATCCGTAATTTTATTTTCTCTAATATTTTAAGCAAACGAACCTGTAAGATTTTCAGTGCCACGTAATTTTCTCCTTGGTTTTGGTATTTGCGTGTGCTCTTAAAGCCTTGTCTTCTTGTCTTCTATAAAGATGTTTTCCTTTTAAATATTTTTTATTTATATAATTTATTTATTTTGTGCTGAGTCGCATGGGATAATTTCGTAATCTTACAGTGCAAAATGACTTCCGACGCCTTTGAATGTTACGATACTGCAGTTTGAAAAAATATTTCTTGCAGCACTATGAATCGCCATTTCGACATCTACGACTGTACGATGATAAAATTGTAAATTCGATTTTTACATTTCTCAATCAACAATTCGTGTATGCTTTTATATGTGATAATTGTTTTATTTGCTAAAAGGAAGAAAACTATAGGAATATAGTATCTATTATTACAGTATAAATTGTAAATAACTGATAAAAAATTTAGCGCAAAGTGAAAAAGTGCCATTAACAAATAATTGTCTTGATCACAGGGATATTTCAAATTAGAATTAGTAGGAAAATACACATGTTTTTAACTATGTCATTATAGAGATGTGATTGCCATAAAAGCAAAAAAGCTGAAAATAAGAATTTTTCTAATTTACTCAATTTTTTGTTGTCAAATTTACGAGTCAGACGTTTTAGCTGTTAAAACAGATATATAATATAAAAAATATTCATATAAAATTTCATATAAAAAATACGGCATTTGAAAAGTAATGATTTAATTCATATTATATTTAGTATAATACAAACTTTTCAATTGCATTTATAAACTGGGTTGTTTTAATGCAATGGGCAAATTTAATTTTGACGCTATTTTTCATAAAAATTTTAAACCATGCTTTAGTACTCTATAATTATTTAGTACTCTATATTTCGTCAATTTTGAAGAAATTAAAACATTCCAGTAATAGTTCAAGTTTTACAAACTTAAAAAAAAAATCATAATTCACAAAATACAATTATTCTACAATTGGCAAGACACAAATTTCTTATTCTAAAAGAGAAGTATATTTTAAAACACATTTATAAAGTTATCATGTATTGTTAAAATGTGCATTGTCTAGTGTTTACACATGAATAAAATTTGTTGCCAGTATCTAATGTTTTAAATAAAATGTTTCTTTTGATCAAAAATGTATTTTCATAAAAATGTGGTAGAATAAGTTTACTTCAAGAATAATTTTAATAAGTTTACTTCAAAGAATATTGAAAATTATTTCCTCTGGTCATATCTTTTAAAATAATATACTGTTATAAAAAGGAGTAAAAGTAAAACAAGGATTTTAATTCAATAAAAACAAAACCATTATATTTGTTGTTGTCAAATTAACTTCACATGGGGTTCCTGTTAAAGAGAGACATGAAGAATATTGTACAATGACAATTGCTGCATGAAGTTTTCTAACGGTATGAAGTAAGATGCTAATTTCACTTTCCCTCTGTTTTCCTCTGAGTCTAGTAACATCAACATATATAATATTGACGTATACACGTCTAAGTCAGTGATGCTAACTTCACTTTCCCTCTGTTTTCCTTTGAGTCCAGTAACATCAACATGTATAATATTGACATATACACGTCTATGTCAGTGATTACCAATTGGGAAAAAATATGACTTTCTTTGAATTCTCTTTCTGTAGGGATTTTACGTCTCTACTTCCGGGTAAAACTCATTGAGGAGCTATTAAGATAACCGTTCTGTGGTTAAACCCCCTTTCCTTTCATTTCCCTCTTTCTTGAATCACCTTCCATTCACAGATAATTGCAACATCCTTATCTCGCAGGGGGAGGCTTGAATCTGGCATTGTCTGGGGCATCTTCACTGCAGACACTTATTTTACCCTTTATAAATATTTTATTTATATTCCACTTTACTTTTGGAATTGAAACGAGTTAAGTCCTACCAGTACAGGGGGATTAATTCCTCTTATAAATATTTTATCTATATCCTACTTTTCTTTTGAAGTTAAAACCTAGTAAGTCCTACCACTACAGGGGGATTTAGACGAATTCCTTGAATTTTGATCCATCTTCCTTTGTTAGCTCCCCCATTGACCACTATGCAGGACCTATTGCCCATGAGACAAGAAAGAAATGATTGAAGTCGAGAGTCGTACAGGACAGACCACCAGGCGCGAAGCGCCTTTAATCTCCAATTTCAATATGTGGTTCCTATCGTCAAACTGTGACATTAATTCAGTGACCCTAATTGGAGGTTCAAGGTTTTTATTTACTACTTTTTATTATTTGTCCTAGCTCCTAGTGTGGCAGTTAGTTGCACATTTAGAGTTTAAGCAGTTTGGGGGGTTGAAGCAGATCTAAGTATTATCTAGCATTTTGGCAGCTTAGAGTTTTTAACATTAGTCGCGAGTTTTATTTAATATCAGATGTTTGAGGTGGGATTTTTAATTCCGATTATCGATGTTTAGAACAGCTCGAGGTCTCTTACGAGATTAGGCCTTGCGATGATAATAGTCATGCAGATTGAATAACAGTTCATTTGGAACGGATGGCAAATTTTTGTAAAATTTAAGCACTGGCTTTTTAATTTGGGCTCTAACAGTTTTTATTTTGAAGTCATTCCAAATTACCGAGTTTCTTAAGTACCTGGGAGATTTCCTGATAATCCGTAGAATTTTGTTTTGTTTTGTCTCTAGGAGGTCTATTGTAGTTATATACGCTTTTTTGATTAAGTTCGTTACGTGCTGTTTTCAGGTTAGGTGGGAATCTATCGTTACACCTAGGTATTTAGTAGTTTTTTCCGCACGTAAGGCATGATTGTTTATTTACAGTGGCGGCGGCGGTTTGTTTTTCCTCGAGAAATAAATCCAATGACATTTATTGGGGTTTAATTTTATTCGCCATTTTTCCAGCCATATTTGGAGTATGTCTAAGTGTTGTTGTAACTGTCTGTGCATTACTGAGACATAGGGGTGTTTTGCAAGTATCGCACTGTCGTCTGCATAGGGTGCCAACTCTGTGTTTGGAGTCCTGGGGATGTCGTTCAGGTATATTATAAAGAGTGTCGGGCCCAGGATAGAACCTTGCGGTACACTACTTTTAATGAGCTTGGGTGTAGATAAGTTACCTCCAACTCTAACTTGAAAGTCTAGAAATGATTGAAAAGCAAACGGATGAATGAAGTAGTAGTTTTTCCAGATTCCCTCTGATTGTTGATTGTGTACTTACTCCCTCCGAAACGGCAGACAAAATTACAGGGGGTTCGCATAAAACAAAAGGAATTCCGCGTTCACTCAAAGGGCAGGGATTGGACAATTTATCAATGTAGGGTGCATCGTAGTTAAATTTACAAGTGAAGGAATTTGTAGACAGAAGGGATGATCTCGGATTTCGCTTTGAAAAAAGGAACTTTGCCTGGAGAGAAATATGTAAAAAAAAAAAAAACGAATGTTTCGAAAGAAACGGATATTTTGGGAAACAGCAAAAAAGCGAAAGAGTCTCATGCCTGTTATTAACATGAAGTATATTCTAACCTTTATGAAATGCAACTGTTATATTTTCCAATACATGATGAACTTTAGAAATTCATTTTGGAAATGGTGATAATCCTTTGCGGCGCTCACGATACAGATTTATTCTTATATATTCCACATCGCTACGATTTATTTTTTCTGTTTGATTTAAAGGAGAAAGATTTATTTCACGTTTAATCAGTTTGAAAGGTTTTTCCAAAGGTTCGTCCATAGAATTACGCTTAACGGAATTTGATAACCGTTGCCTGTTATGATTTTGAGAAGGTTCATGATTATGCTTTAATTCATTTTTATAAGACTGATTCATTAAAGTCCACATATAGTTTTTCAGTCCAATTTCTTTCAACGCTTCTCCATTTCCCTCCATTTGAGTCTCATATTTTAAGATTTGTATCCTAAGAAAATAAATAATGTATTTTCTTTCTTATTCAGCATATATTCCATGGCACGAAATGATGCAAATAAAAAATGGCGTAAACACGAAATGAAGCATACACTGAATGTCACGGACACAGAATACTATATATTAGTCTGCGGACAGGAACTTTCCTAATTTTCGCTTCCGCACAAAGAGACCGGTTTTAACCAGTGTAGTGAGTGTAGTTATCGCCGATACCCGTGAAATTGACTAATTTGGTAAGGGAAGATATTATGAGGACGTTCCAATGACCTCTTCAAAATCGACATACATGTCAAAGTTTTCACACCTCTTTGCAAACCTAATCACGTTTCTTGAAACTAATGAATTCCAGAGCATCCTCCCACACATCCTTCCGAACAAAATTTGGCAGAAAAATAACAATCCGTAAATTCTGGAAGACTATTGTTTTACACGCAATTCAGAACCGTCATGAATTTTGGAATGAAATTTTAAGAAAATCATCAAAAATTAAAGCATTTAATAAAGTTAAGAAAATATTTATTTTATATGCAATTTTTTATTAGAAAAAGATTGACATACTTTAGAACGCTAGCATAATTCATTCTCGAGATAATGCACATTTTTCATATTAATTTATCAAAAAATCACATAATATTAAAGAAAATATTAGCTATTGTGAAATCTGTTCACTTTTCATATGTAATATTATGCGATAAATATATTACAATTATTCACGTATATCTTGGTAGTTCCATTCATAAGGGAAGAACACTTTGGGTAATAGCTTTGTAATTTGACGCCATCCGTCGTCTGTCTACTATAAGACTAACCTATTCCTCCATAAACAATGCTTGGCGAACTTTTGGCTTAATATCGCCTACTTGGCGAGTTTTGCAAATGCTGTCAAATTGGCGACAATATCGCCAAAGTGGTAAAAATGTCACCAAACTGATAAAAATGACGCTATATCAATGAAAATTAAGGCTAATTGATGAAAATCCAATACCTTGGAAAGAATAAGAATCTATTACAAGTGAAGATACTTTGGTTAATAGTTTTGTGTTTGGACGCCATTAGTCGTTTATCTTTTATAAGAATAACCTATTTCTACGATCATAATGCTTGACGAAATTTTAACGACTAATTAGGCGGAATATCGCCAACTTGGCGAGTTTATGAAATGTCGCCAATTGATGAAAGTGTCGCAGAATTGATAAAAATATCTGCAAATTGACAAGAATGAAGCTAAATCAATGAAAATGATAACTAATTGTCTAAAATTCAATATTTTGGAACGAATATAAGACTTCACCTTAAAATTCCGTCTGTAACGCTTGGCCAAAATTCTGACGACATATCGCCAATGTGACAAATTTTATAAATGTTGCCAAATTGATAAACATTTTATCAGATTGATAAAAATATCCCCAAATTGATAAAAATGACGTCAAATAGGGTACTATATTATGCAAATTTTTAATGCCATCATAATATGGGCATATTTTTTATTATATAAGAAATGCTCTTCCAAATATCGCCAACTTGGCGATATTTGGCTCCCACATTAACGAAATATTGTCAAAATTGCAAAAATAACGCCAAAAGAATGTAAATGACTCTTAATTGATGGATTTATTATTAAAATATTTAAATACGTGGACTATATTGCTTATTGAGGATGATATCATATTGATAATTGTTAATTTAGAGTTGCGTAAAATATAAGTTAAGTGGGTACGAAATAGTTTTAGATGTTGTTATCCGGATGGTCAATATACTATGCCAAATGTACAATTTTACATACACTGTACCGTGGATCTTTTCATCACTTTTTACCGTTAAAGAAGTAAATTCGTTGCATTATATAAGAAAAGTCATGTGCTGCCTCACATCTGATTTTTCTGTTATGTGAAGATTTAAAGTAAGTGATTTTTTCGTAATATAATATGTATTTTAGAGCCATGTTTTCCAACCTGAGATATAAAACAAAAATTTCAGTATTGAGGAATATTTTCAATTTAAATTGTTTTATAAAGCCAAACGTATATTTTGTTATGAAATTAATGTCTAAAAGTAGATTTATACTTCAATTTTCAAAAAAAAAATATATATATCCCTTTTTATATTGAATAATGAAACCTTCAATCTGAAATTTTCTTTTAAAGCAGTCTACATTTAAAAATTTATTTGATTTTGGTAAAATACTCTTTTTTTAAGCCATTAAGTCAAAAGTTAGTTAGTTTAGTTCATGAAATTCCACTGTAGAATCTTTAAAGTATAGTTTGCTATTTGTTAATTTCATTTTACAGGATGTTATTTATATCTTAACATATTTTGAGTGATAGTCTTGAAATTTTTAATAGTTTTGATTTTTGAAAAATTCAATAGTACTTAAACTTGCACATTTTATTGATTAAATGTTATTACATTTGTGTATAATTTTCAGAACTTAAGTACTTTAAAGAATGACTTCATTGTAATTTATTTTCAATAGATTAATTCTTGCATTTAATAATGCTGGGGAGGGGGGGGGGGGGAACTCGGTTTATGAAAATGAACTAGATGGATTTTTTCAAGTGAATAAAGGGGGGGGAGACCCCTGTTCTAAATCGAATTATAATCATAATTAAAACTGCATCTAGATTTTATTACTAGTTGATCAACTGATATAAAGTAGGATAATTTTAAATTTTCTACTTTGTTTTTGTTGATTTACTAGTGTGAAATGTTTGTTGTATAATTTGATTGAAAAGTAAGAAATTTTAATAATTTCATGAAGATGGTTTACAATAGTAAGTTTAAAATAAGTATATCGATTTTATTTGCTTGCTCATATATTTTTTATCATTAATTAAAATTCTACAATGCATTTAATTTATTATTCTGAAAGTATAGAATAGTGTGTCTTAAACAATGATATTCTGCATTTCTTTATATTTAGTTTATGATTGTTTGAATAAAGTATATAACTATGTTTATTTCTATTTATTTAAACTAATGAATATATTTATGTTACAGAAAAATGTATTTTTAAGTCCTGATAATTTTTATAGTTTCAAAAATTATAAAACTACAATCCTGTACATTTTTTAAACGCCCGCATTAAAAAAAAATCGCCAAGCGAGCGATAACACGCCAAATCTGCATACATGCTTTGTGTACATAGTGTAGTTCAGGTGGTCCACCTTACGCGCGCTAGTGTCTATGCGACATCCCGTGTTTAAAATGTTGCCATAGAGTGGTATGGGAGTGAGACTTCTGAATGTAGTATTCTGTTGTAGAAGCGTGGTACAGTTTGTTTAGTGACTTAAGTTGGCTGATTTTCTGCTCCTATTTTCTCACTTCTTTGGTTTTTATAATGGAATTTACAGATACAGTGACGATGGACAAAACTATGAAGAATATTCCAAATGTAAGTTAATGTATATTATTTTATTTTATTTTGAAGTAAATCTGAATGTTTATGCACGTGGTTTTCCCCACAGATTAATAAATTTCGTGTTTGCAGCTATTTGACTGTTTATATTAATATATCTCGTCAAAAATCAATAGACTTTTTAATGATTGAAATAAACGTGTTGTCATTTTGCATGTAATTTACTTGATTATTTCCAAAGATATCACATGCCCTGTGGAAAATTAAATTTTCCAATTCTACAGGGACAGCTCATGCTAATCTTTAAGCAATTATGATAATTTATTTTAAGTTAAAAGTACATTTTAAGAATTCTATAATTTGTCGATAGTGGTATTATTTAGTAATTTTAAGACATGTTTTATTCGGGTTCAAAGAAATACAATATCAATGTTTCAAGTACGATACAAGCTATCATTCAGTTGATTGTATTATTGGTTTTTGAATAAATATTTTCGAAAAAAATGTCTATTTTCGAACCAAATTTTAACTGTATGATGTTATTAATTTCATTTTACGGAAAAAAATATGCTGGAAATATTGACGATGTTTCTCTAATTCGACCATCTCAGAAATGAGTAGATTTATTGCACTTACTCATTGAATATTCATATCCAAATTTTTTCGATTTTATACGAGATATATAATGCTCTATAGTGTGACAAATTTAAATTTCTAATTTCACAAAACACAAAAACTGTTTGTGGTAATATTCAAAATCTAGTATCAATTCATTCTGCATTAAATGTATTTAGAGGGCATTCACTCCTTTAATAATAGCGAGTTAATTGTATTTTTATGTTATTTAATTTTTAATTTTTCCCTTTAAAAGTCCAATGTTTAATATATTTTGAGAATGACAAATGTTAGTGCTTTATCGCTTTTTACATAAAGTACGTTAAACCATATTTATTTTTCCAAATGTAATTATTTTCCTTATACACATTCTATATTGCACAGGGAATTAAGTATTGTGTCCGGATCTAAAATTCGAGAGAATTGACTAACGAGCACGTTTCAATCATACCTTAACACGAATCGAACGTTTTTGAGGTTATGTATGTGTGTGTGTATCTGTGAGACTGGAAGCGATATCTGCAGAACGAAAGAAGCGATTCGAACAAAAAATTGTTACAAAATTTACAATCGGTGAATACTGAAAGCTTATTTTAAACGCATTCGAATGTTCGGAAGACCCACAAATTTTCGAATGATATATTGAAAGAAATCAGAATCTGACATGCCCACAAGTAGACATAGTAGAAAAGTATTATCAATCAGGGCTGCTGAAAACTTGTCAATCCATCAAAATCCGAAAATCATTTTTTGGTCCCCACCACAACACGTTCCCTTTATATATCCTTTGTATAGTAGAAAAAATAGAAACTTAATTTTTAAGAAGCATGAAATAATAGTTCTGTTTTATTGATGATTTTTTTTAAGAATAAATAAGCATTTATGTTTTCCGCACGGTACTTAAAAATGTAAATGTTAACTATTGTAATGAATTTAAATAGCTGACTTTCCGGTTTTCACGGATTTTAATGTATTGGAAATTTTTGAACAGGAATCAAGGTGTTCGTTCTAATGTAACTTGATTGTATTAGCTTCTAAATATCTGATATATCTATAATATTGCAGAAATATAAATAACTGTTAGAAATTAAGAAAACTTGAAATAAATTTAAAAAAAAAGCATTTAAATGAAGTATAAAGATAGGAGGAAGTATAGAGCACGAATTCAACATGAGGTAGAAAGAGACGACGGCAAACAATCGATTAAAGAGGGGGGGAGTATAGAAAATGTTGGGACACCCAATTATTATTTTCAGATAGGATAAGTTCAGGAAATTTCAAAGAAAGAGGGGGAAAAATGAGCGGGTATGGGGTGGGGGATACTACAATTTTTATTCAAACTTATATATTTTGTTACATTATTCTTATTACATTTTTTGCTATGTGTTGAGTAAAAGTTTTTTGTTTGCTAGATGATTTAAAAATTACAGAACTTAGAACACCCCCCCACACACACACACACACCAGAACCAAGAAAATGAAATAAAATATTATTATTACTTTCCTTATTTACATAATGTACAAGGAAAGTATTGTGACGGGGTCGAAAATTCGAATTCGAGTTTTCGACGGGAGTGCACGTTTCAAACATCTCTGATCACGAATCTAACATTTTTGAGGTGATGTCTGTGTGTGTGTGTGTATGAAAGTATGAGTGTCAGTGAAACTTTGGAGACGATATTTCACTAACGATTGGAGCGATTTGAATGAAATTTGGTACAAAAATCACAATCCATGAATACTGGAAGCCTATTGTTTTAAAACGTAATCGAATGTTCAGAACCCCTCTAAATTTTCGAGGGAAATTTTGAAAAAATCATCAAAAAATTAAAACCTTTAATAAAGTTACCCAAATCATCATTTTCTATGTAATTTTTCCAGAGAAAACGATTGATATAAACATTAGAACGCTAGCATAAACCGTTCTCGAGATATTGTACATTTTTTCAATAAATGTATCAAAAAATTTATCAAAATTTAAAAAAATTATAACTGTTGAGATTGAGAAACATGTTCACTTTTCATATGTAATATCATGCGATAAATTTCGTGACGTCATTCTCGTGGATGTAGCTCGTTCCATTCATGAGAAAAAATAATTTGAGTAATACGTGTGTTTGTATTTGAACGCCAATAGTCATTTATCTACTATACGAATAACATATTTCTCCGTCCTACCGGATAACATATCTTCGCTTGGCGACGAATTTGCCGGAATGTCACCAATTTTGCGACTTTTTGAAATGTTGCCAAATTAACGAATGTCTCACCAAATGGATAAAAATGACCCTAAATCAATGAAAGTGACGACTAATTGTCGAAAATTCAATATCTTGGAAATAATGTAAGTATCTACTAAAAGAAAAACCTATTTTTTTTACTGCAAAATTATATAAGGAAAGTCATGTGTTGCCCCCATCAGATTTTTCTATTTGTGGATAGGAGGAATATATATTTTGTACAAAATGTTAAGCTATAAATGCAATAAAATACAGTACAGTTTTAAAGTGAGACACATCATTGACTATTCACGCTTTATTTATTACGGTATTTAGAATTTCAAATTTATAGTTGGTGTTCATAAAATATATTATACATACCTACGTGCAACATTCAGCTAAACTGTTTATCTATGTGAGTTTTGTATTGCCTTGGTCTCATGCATCCGTTTCATTCAAAATGGCTTATTATCCATATTGATACCCGTAGCTGAAAATATATATAACAGAAAAACAAGAAAGATCAAACATGCATACAACATTGATTATGGAATACTTTCCAACTGCAATCCAATTTTATTTAAACATCTCTAAAATCCGATGCATTCATCGGTAATATATTTAAAATTATCACAACACTAAACTAATTTATTATATTTTGAAACTTAAAACTTCATCGAAAAAAATTAACTTTATTCAAATGACGTCATTGAGATATGATTTGCCTGGATTAAAACATCTCTAAAATGAGATACATTTAGCGGTAATATTTTTAAAATTATCACAATACTACAATAATTTATTATATTTGAAAACTTCGTAAACAGATGAACTTTATTTAAATGACGTCATCGAAATGTAAATCGCCTGGCTATATAAAAGCAGCATTTGATTCATAACTTTTTCATTCCTTTTATTCATCACAATACTACAATGATTTATTTTATTTAAGATCTTAAAACCGTGGAGGTACAAGTAATTTAACTCTATGCTTAAAACTTCATCGATAAAATCGTCTGTTTCTCTGTGAAAAATCAATGAATATTTCATTCATATCAGCTAAATTGCAGACCCCATGAAATAAATAATTTTGCTTTAAAGAAATGCAGCCAATCCTTATACAACTCATTCTACATTTTTTGGTGTTTACATTCTCCATAAGTAAAAGTGAGGCTTCGTGGTAGAAATAATCAAAGTTTTATGATCATTTAAACTCAAATATATTGTAATTGTGTTGTTTTGGTATGTAGATGCACAGAAATCAATCAAAACTGAAGCGGTTTTAGGACAGATACAACGCTAAATATGAATTAAAAAGAACTGTGAAAATCACGATTTTGATACAAGATGGGTGCTATATTTTATTTTGAAATGAGCCACATGATCTCTTCATGTAAAGGGTGTAATTATTATTTTAATTTTTATTTTAAAAACAAATGACTATATTTTGCTGAAAATTGTTTTATATATTTTATGGGATAATTGGAATATTTTATAAAACTTTTTATAAAAATAAAAAGATATTTCTGTATTTTAAACTCGCTTAAAAAATGTTTGAAAAATTATGTCCCATAGGGTTCAAACTATTTTATTTCTTCATTCCGGATTCAATGCAAAACTAATTAATTCATTTATTTGTGTCAGTTATCGTGCTAACGGACAGACAGACACAATGAACAATGTCATAAACACTTTTCAAATATGTTGTAAAGCGTTAAAAATTGATATTTATAATTTTAAATTTATATTTGGTGTTTAAATGTGTTTTCTGCCATTTTAAGTAACAGAAATTTTATGTAATTCTTGTTGCTCTCTACACATTCTCTTCCACAGCTCCATACAGTTGTGTACTGTATGGAGCTGTGGAAGAGAAGGCATTTTTAACACTTTATAGTTGAAAAGTGTTTATGACCTTGTTCATTTTGTCTGAATGTCTGTCTGTCTGTCCGTTGGCATAACTGCCGTAAAACTGATACTATCAAAATGAAATTTTAGTATATTGTTCAGAGGTTCTGTGAGTCCTATGGGAATATGGATGAAGAACAGCATCTAATTAATTTGGAATTGAACCCGGATTAAAAAAATGAAACTCTTGTACAGTGAACAAACACTATGGGATTTCAAACATTTTTCAAACATTTTTTAGGCGAATTTAAAATTCACAAGTTTTAGGAAATATTCAAATTATCCCATAAAATATATAAAAAAAAATTCAGAAAAATATATTGATTTATTTTTTAAAGAAAAATTAAAGTAATAATTACACTCATTATATGAAGAAATCACGTAACCATTATATGAAGAGATCACGGAACACACTTATGGCATCCACTTATGGCAATATGGCATCCATCTTGTGTCAAAATCGTGATTTTTAAAATTCGTTTTATATTTATTATTGTATCCGTTCTAAAACAGCTTTATTTTTGCTTAATTTTTCTGCATGTATATTCTAAATTAGCGCAATTACAATATATTTGAGTTTAAATGATCAATGCTATCTATCTTGTGTCAAAATAGTGATTTTTAACACTTTACAACAAAGTTGAAAAGTGTTTATTACTTTGTTCATCCTGTCTGTCTGTCTGTCCGTTAGCACGATAACTGCCGTAAAAATGACTTAATCAAAATAAAATTTTAGTATGTTGTTCAGACGGTCTGTAGGACCTATGGGAATATAAATGAATAATATCACCCAATTAGTTTTAGATTGAACCCGGGTTGAAAAAATGAAATACATTGAGCCCTATGGGACCTAATTTTTCAAACATTTTTTAAGCGGATTTAAAATTCACAAATTGCTTCGAAATTTTTAGGTAATATTCAAATTGTTCCATAAAATATATAAAAAAAATCAGCGAAATATATTCAGTAGTTTTTTAAATAAAAATTAAAATAATAATTACACCTCTTGTATGAAACGTTCACGTGACCATGAAATGAAAATATCACATGACCACTTCAAAATGATGTATGGCATTCATCTTGTTTCAAAATCGTGATTTTTTAAGTTCTTTTTAATTCATATTGAGTGATGTATCCGTCCTAAAACTACTTTATTTTTGCTTAAATTCTGTGCATCTTCATACTGAAACAGCGCAAATATAATATATTTGAGTTTAAATGATTATCCAAATTTCATCATTTCTACAACGAAGCCTATTTTTCACTTATGTAAAATGTAAACAGCAAAATATGTAGAATGAGTTGTATTAGAATTGCTGTATTTCTTTAACACAAAATAATTTAGCCCATGGAGTCTGCATGACTGATATGAATGAAATATTAATTGATTTTATGAAGGACGATTTTTTTCGATGAAGTTTTAAGCATAGAGTTTAATTGCTTGTAGCTCCATGGTCTTAATTTTTAAATAAATTAAATTATTATAGTATTGTGATGAATGAAATGAATGGGAGAAAGTTATGAATTAAATGCTGTTTTTATAGAGAGATCCAGGCGTGTTATTTTGTCTATGACGCCATTTGAATTAATTTCAGTTGTTTTCGATGAAGATTTCAAATATAATAAATTATCGTAGTATTATGATAGTTTTAAAAATATTACCGTGGAATGTATCGTATTTCAGAGTTATTTAAACCAGGCAATTTATATTTCAATGCCGTCATTTGAATGAAGTTCATTTTTTTTAATGAAGGTTTAAGTTCTCAAATATAATAAGTTAATGTAGTATTGTAATAAGTTTTAAAATATTACCGAGGAATGTATCGCATTTTAAGCTTTTTTAAATAAAATTGCATTGAAGTTGGAAAGTGTTTCATAATCAATGCTTTAAGCATGATTGATCTTTCTTGTTAAAGTTCCTTTTAATTTATATTTTGTGTTGTGTCCGTCCAAAAACCGCTTTATTTTTGCTTAATTTCTGTGCATCAATGATTTGAAACTACGCAATTACAATATATTTTAGTTTAAATGATCATCAAATTTCGATTATTTCTACAACGAAACTTAATTTTTAATTATGGAGATTGTAAACTTATCAAGCTGTAAGATGATTTGTACAGGAGTTGCTGAATTTCTTAAATGAAAAATTATTTAGCCCTGGAGTCTGCAATATAGTTGATATTAGTGAAACTTGTATTGATTTTATGTAGATAGCACATAATTTTATAGCAGACTTTTTCGGTTAAGTTTTAAGCACAGAGTTAAATTACGTTTACCTCCATGGTTTTAAGTTTTTAAATAAAATAAATTATTGTAGTATTGTGATGAATGAAAGGAATAGAATAAAAGTTTATGAATGAAATTTTTACTGCTTTTTCATAGAGAGCCAGCCAGGCGAATTATATATCAAAGACGTCATTTGAATAAATTTCATATTTTCAATGAAGATTTCAAATTTAATAAATTATTGTAGTATTGTGACAATTTAACAAGAAAGATCAATCATGCTTAAAGCATTGATTATGAAACACTTGCCAACTGTCAATGCAATTTTATTTAAACATGTCTAAAATGCAATAAATTCCTCGATAATATTTTAAAACTTGTCACAATACTACATTCATTTATTATATTTGAAAACTTAAACCTTCATCGAAAAAAATGAACTTCATTCAAATGACGGCATTGAAATATAAATTGCCTATTTTAAACATCTCTAAAATGTGATACATTCGGTAATAATTCTAGAATTATCATAATACGACGATAATTTATTATATTTGAAAACTTCATCGAAAATAACTGAAATTCATTCAAATGACGTCATAGAAAAAGTAACACGTCTGACTCTCTCTCTAAAAGCAGTATTCCATTCAGAAATAATTTCCCATTCATGTCATGCATCACAATACTCTAATAATTTATTTTATTTAAAAATTAAGACCATGGAGGTACAAGTAATGAAACTCTATGCGTAAAACTTCATCGGAAAAAATCGTCCTTCACTTTGTAAAATCAATGAATAATTCACTCATATCAGCTATGCAGTCTCCATGAACTAAATGGTTTTGTGTTAAAGAAATACAGCAATTCTAATACAACTCATTCTATATATTTTGCTGTTTACATTTTACATAGGTAAAAAATAGGCTACGTTGTAGAAATAATCAAATTTGGATGAGCATTTAAACTCAAATATATTGTAATTGCGTTGTTTCAGTATGTAGATGCACAGAATTTAAGCAAAAATAAAGTGGTTTTAGGACGGATACAACACTCAATATGAATTAAAAAGAACTTTAAAAATCACGATTTGGAGTCAAGATGGATGCCATATGTCATTTTGAAGTGGGTCACGTGATATTTTCATATCATGGTCACGTGATCCCTCCATATAAGAGGTGTTATTAATATTTTAATTTTTATTTAAAAAACTACTGAATATATTTCGCTGAATTTTTTTTTATATATTTTATAGAATAATTTAAATATTACCTAAAAATTTCGAACCAATTTGTCAATTTTAAATCCGCTTAAAAATGTTTGAAAAATTAGGTCCCATAGGGCTCAATGTATTTCATTTTTTCAACCCGGGTTCAATCCAAAACTAATAGGGTGATATTATTCATTTATATTCTCATAGGTCCTACAGACCGTCTGAACAACATACTAAAATTTCATTTTGATTAAGTCATTTTTACGGCAGTTATCGTGCTAAAGGGCAAACAGACAGACAGACAGACAGAATGAACAAAGTCATAAACACTTTTCAAATTTGTTGTAAAGTGTTAAAAAGTATTACCGTTGAATATTTAGCTTTTTAGATATGTTTAAATAAAATTGCATTGCAGTTGGAAAGTATTTCATAATCAATGCTTTATGCATGATTGATATTCCTTGTTTAATATACAATAAACATTTTAATCAGATTTTAACTAACAACTTTACTACACAGAGCTTTCTTGTCAAAATCCTGTTTTTAAAAATTCTTTTTAATTTATATTTAGTGTTGCATCCGTCCTAAAACCGTTTTATTTTTGCTTAATACCTTAGTATCTGTATTCTGAAACAGTGCAATTACAATATATTTGAGTTTAAATAATCAATGCCATATATCTTGCGTCAAAATTGTGATTTTTAAAGTTCTTTTTAATTTATATTTGGTGGTGTATCCGTCCTAAAATAGCTTTATTTTTATTTAATTTCAGTGCATCTGTATTCTGAAACAACACAATTACCATATTTTGAATTTAAGTGATCATCAAGCTTATTTCTACAACGAAACCTAATTTTCACTTATGAAGAATGTAAACATATTAGGCTGTAAGATAAGTTGCATAAGAATTGCTGATTTTCTTTAACTCAAAATTATTTTGTTCTGGAGTCTGCAATATAGATGATATGAATGAAATGTTCTTTGATTTCACATAGTGAAGCAAACGATTTAATGGCAGACTTTTTAAATGAAGTTTTATGTATAGAGCCAAATTACTTTAACCTCCATGGTTTTAAGTTTTTAAGTAGAATAAATTATTGTAAATCTGTAATGAATGAAATAAACATGTATGAATGCAATATTTACTGCTTTTACACAGAAAGCCAGGCGATTTATATTTCGATTAAGTGATTTAAATCATGTTCGGTTTTTTTTTCGATGACATTTTAAATTTTCAAATATAATTAATTATTACAGTATTGTGATAATTTTAAAAATATTACCACTGAGTGTATCGCATTTAAGAGATTCTTAAATAAAATTAGAGTTGGAAAGTGTTTTATAATTAATGCTTTATGCATGATTGATATTTCTTGTTAACTTTTTACTTTAGATCCATGTAAATAAACAAGACAAAAGTATTTACGCCAACAAGTTCAATAAAATTGAAAAAAAAAATAAACATCCTATCTTCATTTACAAGTTGCAGCAAGTTTATCATTGATCTCCACGCCTTTCGTTTTGTTGCCATTTTATATACTCGTATTTATTATCATTACGTATAAAAATGCATTCTATTATCACTATGCATTGTTGCGATATTAGAATTTCATAATTATTATAATAATTTGTATACAGAATATTATTACAATTGGGAATTTTTTTTTATTTTATTTCTGTGTTCTGGAATTTGATGAAGAATTTCGTAGTCTTTCTGTTCAATTATGACAAATGTACGACATACCATTATTCGATTACTTATTTTGACTTGCAATTTCTATCTCCTCAACTGAAACTGTTGGTCCTTACAAATTGTCTGATTCGTCTGATGCCGGCTGAGGTACAAAATCTACATCAACTTCCCCCGATATAACTTCACACTTAGGGGTCTGGGATATTAGCAGCAACTAATAAATGTATGCATTTCATAGGGGCACGGGAGACAAGGGGTCCAGACCGGTATAAACAATTTCTGAAAGAGTTCAATAGACTTTTAAAATAGGAAGTAGTACGGGTCTTGCTCGAGCCTGAAATGTGATATCTCTCGAAAGAATCAATCTATTTTAGTGAGATTTGATATAAGCAATTTTATTGATAACAGTGATAAACATTTTGATTTTATACGAGGTCGAGTTATAAGAATAACCTTTTCTCCTCGTAATGACAAAATGTATTCATTTGAAAGGAGAGTGTTGAACTCTTCGGATTTTTTTCATTTACATTCTATTTCCATATATTCAAACTTCATTATTTACTTATTTCCCAAAATATCTAAAATATAATTTATCTTATAGAATCCTGAGGAACTATCACATTGGGATAGACTGCCACCTCACATAGTCCTGAAAATATACCTTTGTTTAGATAAACAAGATCAGTGTTCCATGTCAATGGTATGTGAGAATTGGGCACAGGAGTTTGACAATCCTGAATTGTGGAGATGGATTAGTTTCCCTCTGTTCCAGACCAACCCACCCATTAATGTTGAGCCACTATTTAAAGAAGAAGATTTAATTGAAAACTTTGGAAAAATGGTGAAACATCTTAAAATCAGGGATTTCTATTCTAGTGGAGGTAAGAAAAATCTGTTCAATTTCAGCTGTTTAAATCCTCAACATGGTATTTTCTCTATGTTGACCCGTTGGATTGCTCATATCTCGCCAAATTAATGAAAATATCACTAAATCGAGCCGACGCGGTAGCCGAATGGTCAAGGCGAGCGTTTCCAAGCAATCGTTCGGCCGCCGCGTTTTGGGTTCGAGTCCCACGTAAGGCATGGATGGTGTGTTGTTGGGCGCAGTGTGTTCCGCCCCCCTCAGGTGCGCCTGGCGCAATGTCCTAGGACGGCTAAATGGTTCGTGTTTCTGGCCGATGTATAGGCGAATGATGAAAGTCAAGTGCTTGGCCATTTGATTAAAAAAAAAAGTCACCAAATCGATAAAGTGTTGTCAGCTTGATGAAATCAACACTAAATCAAAGAAATTAATTGCTTTTTGAGGGATGAAGGTATTGAAATACTGTTTTAGTAGCTTTTGTCTCTTAGACCGACTATCCCATTTTCTGACAAATTTGGCGTGTTTTAAAAATGCAGTCAAATTAATGAAAATGCTGCATAATTGATAAAATGATATTAAATTTGTGAAAATGATTCCTAATTAATGAAAATGCAATATTTTGCAAACTAAAGTTCAATTTTCTTGATAATGCCTGTCGCTTTGTGGAAATAAAACAATAGAGATTAAATAAGAGATTCTTATTCATCTTTTTAGGATAATTAAATTAAATATTTTAATGAAATGTTCAGAATTACAATTTCATTTAAAGTCTTATAGGAATATGCACATAAATGAAGTTTTATTTTCTTTATATTACATATTCCGTTCGAAGAACGGGTCTACGGCTAGCCATTCAGTAAATAAAGATAAAATGTATTCTTTCATATTCATTGTGCGTAGAGATGAATTATACATATTATTGCCCACTATAGTAAATTTGTACCGGTAACAGTTTTCAATCAGTCGAATCCGAAACTCAAATATTAATTTCAATACCCTTTTTAATTTGCTATATGAGAAGAAAAAAATATTATTTCATAAGTCTTAAATTCCTGTGAAAATGCAGAGCGATCGGAACTGCTACCTACTGCTATCTACTTTGAAGACACGTCTTAATTCTGATTGCTTAATTTGATTCTCCAATTTGCTGTTGAATTCGAATACTTGAACACCTACAGCGGATTCGAATAGTATGGATGAAATTTTCATAGTTGAAGGTTTTTCGGCAGATTCGATATTTTAATTTATCCAGTCTGGCCGTGCTATATTTAAACGATATAATTCTGATTGCACCAGTGTCCTACCAAGACTATTATTATGTAATAATGTAACTTTCGCTCATAATAATTTAAATAATCATTATCTAGACAACTAGAAATAGCAGATCCTTGGTAAAGACATGTAGTCTATTTATACATCTGTACAAATTGTGATAAGTAATTATTAAATATCACTTTGCTTAGAGTGCTTTCGAATACATTATATTTAACGATAGTTTTAGTATATATAAGAAAACAACAATTAACATTAAACATATATTGTAAGACAATGTTGCAAAATAAGTCTTTGAAATCAAAAGTTTGTAGAGCTTTTTTATTGAGTTTATTAATACTTTTTACAAATTCATAGCTATTATTTATGAATAACTATTAGGGTTGCACCGAATACCATCTTTTGACGAATACCAAATATTCGGTTAAAATTCTAACCGTATATTCGGTTAAAATTCTAACCGAATATTCGGTTAAATTTTTATAAAGGTAATATTTCTATTTTATGCCAATTTAAAATAGAAAATGTTTTTAATTTGTGCCTTTTTTAAATGCATTTACGTTTAGCATCCTAAATTTATTTGCATTTACATTCAGTGTAATTATTAATTCAAAATAAATAAAAAAAAATTAATGATTCCAAAAGCAAATTAATATAGTAAAAGGCTACTTAATTTGGTTTATGTTTATCTGCATAAATGGATAATTGATAGTTAATTTCTGATATGTGATAATCATGGCTTCATGTTGCATTATAGGGAATCTTGCATTTACCTTGCATACAAATACAAACCCAAGTTGCTTAAAATATCATTACAAATTGAAATTACAATTTATTGAAGTGAATTTTTGCTATCTTAGTCTCTTCTGTACTGTAACTGATTAATATTTTTATCAAAATTGAAACTGAGCAGTCAAATTCAAATATTGCCAGATCATTTTTCTTTTTAAAGTGCAAAGGATACTTTGCCAGAATGTCTAGCCATTCTTTTTTAAGTTGTTACACCTGGTCTTGCAAACAACAACAGAGTAGATACTGATAGATAACTAAACAGTTACAGATAGGTGTATCCATCCTGTGACAAAAGACTCAAGAAAGTAATCTTCCTTTCAGAAATCATGAAAGAAATTAGAAGGCTTGACAACACACACACAGAGAAATTCTTTGGTTAACTTATTTGACATATTTTTTTAATATTATAATTTTACTTATCCGTGATTTACTTTGTTTTTCCCTAAGCATTTTACATGAATTTTATCATATTTTGTGAAAGGACTCCCTCCCCCACAATACACTTCAAATACTGAAAGCAAGTACAAGATATATATTTTACTACTCATTACATTTTCAGAAAAAATTTGTATTTTTTTAAATTTGTAAAAGTAAGTACAACACACACACAAAAAAAAGAATATACAGTAAAAACTATGGCATTTAAAATGTATTTCTTAAATGTGAAAGAATGTCAACAGCTTAATAAAAACTGTTAAAACATTCTTAATTTGCTTTTCTGTGGCACTGACATCAAAACCAAACCATAATATATTAATCCTAGTTTTATCTTTTAGATGAGCAAACTATGAATAACATTAGGTAATACATTCCTTTATTAGGTGTATTTCCTTTTTCGGGACTTGGAAAACAAGTATAATATAGTTTTCTTGAAAACTGATATCAAAAACATTTAGTCATTTAATATTTAGTAATTCATTTAAAAAATGTATTTCTTTTCCAACCTTTTGCTTAGTTATAATAAAGGCAATTATGGTTAATATTATTGTTAATCGAAATCACACATATCTATTAATTGAAATATTCTTCATCTGCGAAAAGGTAATCGGTAAAAAAAAAAAAGTGTTTATAAAGCACTTCCTTCATATTAACTATTTACTTCGTTTGGCCCAGTGAAGTTCCGCCTTAACTCCACCCCCCCTGTCCATCAAAGTGTAACGAAACCGAATCCCGACGACTTCAAAGTACGGTTATCGCAGCCTTTCGTAAAGGACGAGGTGGAATAATATGGATTTCCGGACGGTGAGAAAATTATTCCGGGCAGTTAGTGGTAGGGCCCCAGGAGTTGAAAAAATGGATTCTTGGCGCCGTAACGTAAAGGTTAATCTCGATATTAATTATTAGTTATATTAATGATATTGAATAATGATAATGATATTGAATATTGATAATGATATTATATATTAGTTGTATTAATATGTGATGAGATTTAAGAAAAATTGAAAAAATAACAGCATTTAATATCAGAGTGTTTTCTTTTACTCGTACTTTAAAATTATTTTAAATGCGATAGTATTGGTAAGTAACAATTTGAATTAATTTTGAACAATGATACTATAACTTTCATTCATTGTATAAAAAAATGTGCTTTACCAATTGTCGAATATTTTAATTTTTTTACTAATCGGTTCGGCCGAATGTTAAAGTATTCGGCCGAACCGAGTATTCGGTTTGACTGCCGAATAGACAGTATACCGAGTGCCAACCGAATATTCGGTGCAACCCTAGATCTATCATTTAGTGCAATCTGATCATTCATATCAGTAAGTGTATTTAGGATGAGCTTATTAGTATTGTTAGAATAGGTGTTGTAATCACAAGTAACTGACCTATGGTAATAAGAATTTTGAGAAATGGTGGAAAGAGGATAGTGTAACGGAAATCTTGCTTATGGGCTTTTCTTTATCTTTGTGTAGTTAGTTAAAATTAATTTAGATGTAATATAAAGATAATGTATTGATAGCTTAAAGATATTGGAATAGAGAAGGGTTGATTTTTGTTGTTTAACATACAAAATTTTTCGTTGCATATTATACCATATTTATTAGCAGATTTATCAATTTAAGTAATTACAAAGTTTTTTTAATTTCCTTATATACAATAATGTATAAGGAAAGTATTGAGGCGGGGTCGAAAATTCGAATTCGAGTTTTCGACGAGAGAGCACGTTTCAAGCATCCCTCATCACGAATCGAACATTTTTGTAGTGATATCTGCGTGTGTGTTGGTGTGAAAGTATATGTGTATATGTGTGTGTGTGTATGTGTGTGTGTGTGTGTCAGTGAGCCTTTGGAGACGATAACTGACGAACGAATGGACCGATTCGAACGAAATTCGGTACAAAAATTACAATCCGTAAACATTGGAAGCCTTTTGTTTTTATACGCAATCCAACGTTCAGAACCTCCCTAAATTTTTGAGTGAAATTTTGAAAAAATCGTCAAAAAATCAAAACCGCTAATAGAGTTACGCAAACAGACATTTCTCATGTAATTTTTCATTAGAAAAGGATTGAGATAAATTTTAGAACGCCAATATGTATATTGCACATTTCTCAAAAATTTTTTTAAAAAGTCATATAAAATAAGAAAAATATATTTCCTATTGAGAAACATGTTCACTTTTCATATGTTCACCATGCAATTAATTTTGTGACACCATTCTCGTGGAACTAGCTCGTTCCATTCATTAAAAAATATACTTTTAGTAATACTTTTGTATTTGAACGCCAATAGTCATTTATCTGCTATAAGAATAACTTATTTATCCGTCCATAGCGCTTGGCCATATTTGGGCGACGAATTTGGCGGAATGTTGCCAACTTGGCGACATTTTTTATTGTTGCCAAATTAAAAAAAATCTCGCCAAATGGATGAAAATGACGCTAAATCAATGAAAATTACGACTAATTGAAGAAAATTCAATATCTTATAAAGAATATAAGTATCTACTATAAGAATAACATTTTTTTTAACTATAAAAGTAGTAAATTCATTGCATTATATAAAGGAAGTCATCTGCTGCCCATCTCAGATATTTTTTTCACTGTAAAATTAGTAAATTCATTGCATTATATCAGGAAGGTCATGTGATGCCCACATCAGATTTTTTTGTATGTTGTCGGAATCTACTTTAAATTTATTCTTGTTTACTGATATTGTTAACTTCTGATTAGTAATAAATTGTTTTCTAATATCGATAAATGTTAACTTCCTTTCACTGAATGTCTCAATTGGAATGACACATTTTCAAGCAGTTTTTAAATGAATTTATCAATATATAATGAAATACTCTCGTTTCAGATCTATAAATATAGAAACTTTCAAGCCTAAATTTATACCGTATGACATATATGATCTTATAAAAGAAATCTTCAATTTTATTTAAATCATCGCTAATTACATGTCCATAAAATGAATTTACATGAGAAGCATTATTGGGGAGGTTACAGATGCAATGAGAATTTGCGATGTTAGAACAGTCAGTTTCGGTAGTGTATTTACATCCAAAACTAGCCGAACACGCGTTGAAAATCAACGGTACCACAATAAGCAACCCTTATATAACGTAATTTGTTTTAATAATTCGCGTTTCACATTTATTCGGAAAATCGAAAATTTTGGTGTACGAACACAATATTGGAAGACTTAAATTGCTCACTCTCTTCCTTTCGAACTATCTGCTCGCACACCAAATGTGAAGTCTCTATCTCATTCTGAAGCACGCAAAGCTATCATTCCACCTTTCGAACGTTTTTACGTGGAACACCCTCTTAAATGATCATTTATAAAAAACTATTCGTCTTGGATTTTCTGACAAATGATTAGCCCATATACCAAATTTCAAGCATATTTAAAATTACGTGTTTTTCATTTATTAGGCAAATCGGACATTTTGAAGTGTGACACCACCTAAAGTAGCAAATATTGGATATCTGAAAGTGCACACTTTCATCCTTTCGAAAAACATCCCCAAACACCAAATTGGAAGTCTCTATCTCATCACAAAACATGTTTTTCTATCATTTCACTTTTCTAACGTTTTGGTGCGTGGAAATCCCCAAAATTACAAATATCTGAAATTTTAATTGCCCAATATCTTTTTGTTGAACTATCTACCTAAAAACCAAATTTCACGTTTTTATTTCATCGCAAAGCATATTTTATCTATCCTTTTACTTTTCGAACGTTTTCGTGTGGAGTAACCACACCCTAAATGAAACAGTTTTTGAGAAACTCAATTATTGTGTTTTTTATCAAATGATTGTCCCATATACCAAATATCAAGCTTCTATTACATTTTAGAAAGAGGTGTTTCTCATTTAATCGGAAAGTCGAACATTTTGCTTTTGGCACCCTCTAAAGTAGATAATATCGAAAAATTGAAATTGTGATTTCCTTTCGAACTATCTATTCGTACATCAGATTTCAAGTCTCTATCGCATCTCAAAACACGATTTTTCATAATTTCACCTTCCGAACGTTTTTTTCTGGAGTTCTATCCCTTAAACGAACATTTTTGAAAACCTCTTTTTCCTTAGGTGTTTCCGTCAAATGATTTGCTCATATACCAAATTTAAAGCCTTTAACAAACTTTAAAGCAGACGTTTCTCATTTTGTCGGAAAATCGAATATTTTGGTGACCCCCCCCCCCCCCTAAAGTAACACATATTGAAAATCTGGATTTGCAGACTTTCTTCCTTTCAAACCATCTACCAGTACACCAAATTTGAAGTCTCTATCCTATCGAGAATCATGTTTTTCTATCACTTCACCTTTCGAACGTTTTGCTGTAGAGCACACCCATAAATGCATATATTTTAAAAATTTTATTCGTCTTGGATGTTTTATCAGATGATTGGGGAATATACGAAATATCAACCCTCTATCACATTTAAAAGTAAGCGTGCGTCACTTATTCGGAAAATCGAACATTTTGGTGTGCGGCACCCTCTATAGTAGCAAATATTGGAAATCTGAAATTGCACACTTTCTTCTTTTCGAACTGTTTATCAGTACACCAAATTTTAAGTCTCTATCTCATCTTAAAGCACGTTTTCCTATTATTTCACTTTTCCAACGTTTTGATGTGGAGCATACCTTCTACAGAACATTTTCAAAAAATTCGATTTTTCCAGGGGGGTTTATCGAATGATCGACCCGTTTACCAATTTGCAAATCTCTATTTGGGAAGTGCCTAAAAATGCGTGACAGAGAGACAGATGGACAGACACTAGGCAATTAGTGTATACTAGCGGAACACCCGTTGAAAATCAACTCTGCCTCAACAAACAACCCCGAATAAAGCAAATGTTTGAGTAATTTGAGTTTCACATTTATTCGAAAAATCGAAAAGTTTGGTTTGAGGAACCCCTAAAGATGAAAATATTGGGAAACTGAAATTGTTCACATTCTTCCTTTAGAACTATCTACTCGCAATCCGACTTTGAAGTCTCTATTTCATAATGAAGCATGCCATGTTATCATTTCACCTTTTTTTCGAACATTTTTATGTGGAGCACCAATAAAAATAATAATTGCACCCTTTATATGGAGAGATCACAAGACCATTATATGAAGAGATCACGTGGTCCACTTCAAAATAAAATATTGCAACCATTTTGAGTCAAAATCGGGATTTTAAAAATTATTTTTAATTTATATTTTGTGTTGTATCCATCCTAAAACCGCTTTATTTTTGCTCAATGTCTGTGTGTCTGTAATCTGAAACAGCGCAATTACAATATATTCAATAAATTTGAGTTTAAATGATCAATGACATCCACCTTGATCAAAATTGTGATTTTTAAAGTTCCTTTTTAGGTTATACTCGGTGTTGTATCCGTCCTGAAACCGCTTTGTTTTTAATTAATTTCTGTGCATATGTATTCTGAAATAACACAATTAAAATATATTTGAGTTTAAACGATCATCAAAATTTGATTATTTCTACAACGAAACCTAATTTTCAGCTATAGAGAATGGAAACAGATTAGGCTGTAAGATGAGTTGCATAAAAATTACCGAATTTCTTTAACACAAAATTTTATTTTGGAATCTGTAGTATAGATGATATGAATGAAACTTTCATTGATTTTACATAGGGAAGCAGACGATTTAATGACAGACTTTTTCGATGAAGTGTTATGCATAGAGTTTAATTACTTTTACCTCCATGGTTTTAAGTTTTTAAGTAGAATAAATTATTGTAGTACTGTGATGAATGAAATAAAAATGTATGAATGAATATTTACTGCTTTTATACAGAGAGCAAGTCGGGTACGGTAGCCCTGTAGTTAGTGCGCGGGAAATGCAGTAGGAGGCCCGGATTCGATTCCCTCTGCTGCTAAAACTGCAGCCGTGTTCACGCGGAGTACGATCACATTAAACATGTGGGTCTCTAAGCCCTTCTGAAAGGTTGGTGGTAGGGAAAGTATGGTACGGTCCCTGTGGGTGCCTTCCCCACTGGATTCCTGTCTAAATTGGGTGGCTTTCCCCGACCGTTCAAACAGTCACCTTACACCTTTCTGGTACGTCGGACGATCTGGGTCTCAACAGCAACAACAGAGTCGCGATTTATATTTCGATGACGTCTTTTGAATCAATTTCGTTACTTTCGATGCAGTTTTAAGTTTTCAAATATAATTATTAATTGCAGTATTGTGATTATTTTAAGAATATTAGCACTGAATGTATCGCAGTTTATAGAAGTATAAATAAAATTAGAGTTGGAAAGTGTTTCATAATGAATGCTTAATGCATGATTAATCTTTCTCGTTTAGGTATAATGAAATTATTCTCTTTAATTTTCTTATTATATTTAGCATATTACATATATATATATATATATATATATATATATATATATATATATATATATATATATATACTGCTCACAACTGAAATCGCAACACCTTAAAGTTGTAGGTGTTGTTTTATGTAAATCAGGCAATGGAAACAGCAAGGAGAGATATGCAAATGATCACAGTTTCGTTTCGCATAGTGACGTAACACCTTGACGAACAGCATAATAGCGTCCGTAAATAAGTAGTATAAGAAGTATAAATAAAATTAGAGTTGGAAAGTGCTTCATAATGAATGCTTAATGCATGATTAATCTTTCTCGTTTAGGTATAATGAAATTATTCTCTAGCCATCAATTGGGTCAATTTTATTGTTACATGTGCTCTTCATAGAACTTTCAATAAGTGATAAGTTACAGATAATTACATATACAAGTAAATAAATTTCTTACAATATATATATATATATATATATATGTGTGTGTGTGTGTGTGTGTGTATACATATTGCATATTAAATTGACTAAAATAGCTTATTTTCATATAATGATTAATTATTTATGTTATTTTTTTAATGATATATATATATATATACATATATATATACATATATATATATACATATATATATATATATATATATATATATATATATATATATATATATATATATATATATATATATATATATATATATATATATATATATATATATATATATATATATATATATATATATATATATATATATATATACTGCTCACAACTGAAATTGCAACACCTTAAAGTTGTAGGTGTAGTTTTATGTAAATCAGGCAATGGAAACAGCAAGGAGAGATATGCAAATGATCACAGTTTCGTTTCGCATAGTGACGTAACACCTTGACGAACAGCATAATAGCGTCCGTTCAAGGAGGAGAGATATCACAGCTAAATTGTAACGTCATTGGTTTCAGGTTGTGAAAATCATCCGAGTATGCCAACAGTACGTCGACATACCGCATACGTTCAGTTGTCGTAAACGGAGCGGTAACAAATCATTGTTTTACTTAAAGGTGGAGTGAGCCCTCGAAGGTTCACTGAAATATTGGGTCATGATGTGAGCACAGTTTTACGGTGTGTAATACGGTTCGTGAAAGACAACGAAACGATTCGAAGATCAGATAGTGGAGCTTCCAGATGTACCACACAACGTGAATATCGTTTTTTTTTCTGAGAAGCGTTGCGCGGGAAACGTTTACCACAGCAATCGTGTTACAACGACATTTACCCCCTTACTAAAGGTAACGTCGTTTCGACGGAAACAATTCGAAACCGTTTGCATGATGCAATGACTCCCAGATAAACGATCTTTTCGACAACTACTGTTTCAACGTCTTCATCGGTTACGTCGCCTCCAGTGGTGTCAAATGAGGCGCAATTGGTCGACGGAATGGCAAAAAAATGTATTCACGGATGAATCACTCTTATGTTTCGGCATGCCAGATGGACTTACTCGCGTATAGCGGCGCCTTTCAACAACGTCACCAGAAAGGTTTTTCTATCAGTAGCCACACAGCCTCCATAAGTGGTACCATGATTTGGGGCGGTACAACATTTGGTGGACGAACAGCTTTGGTCCATGTTTCTGGCAGTATCACAGCATAGCGATACGTCTCTGACATTGTCAGATCTGTGGTACAGCACCAGGCTTTTACTGCTTTTTCAGCAGGATAATTCCAGGCCACATACTGCACGGGTAACTATGAAGAGTCTACAAGGTTTTGATAACCTGCCTTGGCCAGCATATTCTCAAGATTTGTCGCCAATTGAACATATCTGGGACATCTTGGGATCAAGAGAACTCACAATTACAGCAAACCCAGTTCAGTTAAAAGGCCAATTGCATGCTCTGTGTAATGACATCCCTCAGTACACCATTGACTATCTCGTTGACAGGATGCCTCGTTGTATTCAATGCTGCATAGCCGCTCGCGTTACGCCTATTCCATATTGATCTAATGTCAATAAAGTTCCATATTTTCATTTTCTAAGTATGATTTTTTGATCATGTGCACATCTCGACGTTACAATTATACTCTGTAAATTTCATAAGGATACATCAATTTCTTCATGATGTTGAGATTTCAGTTGTGAGCAGTGTATATATATAGAAACAGTGGAAGTTTAAAATTTTGAAATGTGTAACTTTAACAAAACTGTCATAAAATGTTGATTTGATCACTACAAACTGCAAGTTCATAAGTACTACTAAGAATATTTAAACGATTTTCTTGCACTTTTATACGTTTTCTTCTTGTTTCAGATAGCAGACGAGAATGGTCTGATTTCTTGGAAAATGAAAGCAAGAATATGGAATTGCTTTTTTCTAAAGCACAGCTTGAGTCCCTTGTCCTTGAACAGATGAATTTACCAAAGGTTTCCTACATTAAATTACTATTGCACATGCAGAGAAATATCTTGGATATCGAAATAAGATGTCGTCCACCCTTGGTTATTATGCACATTTTATCGACTTTGGAAAATGTATCAAGAAATAAGTTGAAAAGATTAAAAATGATTAATATAAATTGGAGTGAAGATAATGCATCAAGTTTTTTGACTGAATTGGTAAGCAAAAACGGCGTAATTAATTTTGTTGGCATTACTGTATAGTGTATATGTTACAGGTAACACCCGAAATGAAGATACAAATAGATTTAACCGCATAAACTAGCTTTACCCAACCGCTTTGGTTAATGTCCGAAATGAAATTGAATTTGTATTTATTTCGAGCTTTAATCGGGTAAATGCGTGAATTTTCCAGACGATTCTGGGTAAAACTGTGTATTACGTGATTCAAAAGGATTTGAGCATGCGCTCAAATCCTTTCAAAAGGATTTGAGCATGCGCTGTGCCGCGTTTTTATGTTTCTAAGCACACGGGAACCTGGATGTTCTACTGGCAGCTGATTAAGTGTTAGAATAAATAATCTTTGGTTGGAAGAAATAATCACGTGTGCCGTTTAAAAAAAGTTTTAATAAAAGTTTTAAGAGGCGCCCACGAATTTTATAAATGACATTGCAGTATAAAATCAGTATTTACTATCATTTATGTAATTAATACAATATTTAAATAAATCAAAAGCGGATTTAAAAACTTTTGTCTTTATAATATGTATTTAGTGGGATCAAGGTGTTAACCCCCCTTTAAATACACTAACCAAAAAATGTCAGGTAATTCTCCCCAAGAAGCATATATAGAAGAACAATTTTTATTTGCATGCCAGAATTATGCCAGAAATGGAAGTAAAAAGTGGAGGATTTTAATACATATAACAAAAGTGCCACGTAGTACTAATTAGAATGCATTTAAGAAAAGTCTACTTAGAATGCACTAAGTACCCATCCAATGCCAAATTACAATAACTTATAAAAGAAAATTTGTTGAACTTGACTTAACAGAAATTATTTAAAACAAAAAAGAAATCGATTCTTGAACGTTGGCGTATATTGCAAGCATTTGATTGAATTTAAAATTCCTTCAGTTGCATCGCTGTATATAAATAAAATTTATTTATTAATAAATGAGAATTCCAGATTACGAAAATGTAACTAGAGTGTGGCGGTCCACTCGAGTTTCTCAAACCAGAGTTCCATTTTTAAGTATCTTGTATTTTGTTTTGTTTTTTACAAATTATACAAGAAAGAATTTGAAACATATGTATCGTGGTCCCAAATGATTACAATTATTAACATGTTACCCTTCATTGTAAAGAACTTTTTACATTGTTACCCCCAGGGTGAGTCGGGTGGCCTGGGTCTTTCACATTGTTACCCCTGGTAGAGAAACTTCCCCCCTCCCCCGAACGGGCTAATGGCATCCCAAATACAATTGTATCGCGGTTATATTTTACTACAATTTTTGAAGTTATTAAGTTTGAAATTATTAAGTCTATGCTATATTCTTTAATATAAGAAAGCAATAAACAAATAAATTACTCTTAAAATAATAAACAAGAAAGATTAATCATGCATAAAGCATTGATTATCAAACACTTTCCAACTGAAATGCAATTTTATTTATATATCTCTAAAATGCGATACATTCAGCAATTATATGTTTTAAATTATCACAGTACTACATAATTTAATATTTCATTCAAATAACTTATATTCCAGATTTCAGAGATAAATAATTTTGCGTTAAAAAGTTCTGTAATTCTTTTACAACTCATCTTACAATCGCCTGATTTGTATACTTTCTACATATGTTAAAATTGGGCTTCGCTGTAGAAATAGTCAAAGTTTAGTGATTACTTCATATCAAAAATTTTATTATCGCGTAGGCACAGAATTTAGGTAAACCGATAGTATGGAAAAAAAATCTGATATGGGCAGCAAATGACTTTCCTTATATAATTCAATGAATGTACATCTTTAATGGTGAAAAAGTGATGAAAAGATCCACGGCGCAGTTTTTATAACGTTAAATGTACATTTGGCGCTGTAAATAGCACATCGTGATGAAAACATTAAAAAATTTTCGTATCCAATTAACTTATATTTTACGCAACTCTAAATTAACAATTAACAATATTGATAGCATACTCAGTAAGCAATATAGTCCATATATTTAAATATTTTAATAATAAATTCATCATTTAGGCGTCATTTTCATTAACTTGCCATCATTTTTGCAGTTTTGGTGATATTTTCGTCAATGTGGGGCCAAATATCACCAAGTTGGAAATATTTAGAAGATCATTTCTTATATAATAGAAGGTATGCCCGTCAAATGACAGAATTTAAAATTTGTGAAATATTACTTCTTATTTGGTGATATTTTTATCAATTTGATTACATTTTTATCAATTTGTCAACTTTTAAAAGTGTCTCCAAGTTGGTGATATGCCGCCAAAATTCGTAGCTAAAATATTGCCATGATTTACAGACGGCGTCTCATGGTAGATAGAGTCTTGTATTCTTTCCGAACTAATGAACGTTACTCAATTAGTTGTGTTTTTCATAAGATTTAGCCTCACTCTTATTAATTTGGTAACATTTTCATCAATTCGGGATATTTCAAAAACTCGTCAAGTTGGCAATATTCCGCCAATTTCTTCGCTAAAATTTCGTCAAGCATTATGGTCGGTTATTAAGTTATTCTTATAGCAGATAAACGACAAATGACTTTGAAATACAAAACTATTACTTAACCTTTAGCTTACGGGTGGAACAGCGTCAAACCCAAACAAAGACAGGTCCTTGGTTCAGGATTGACGAAGTTCCACACGTAAACAAAGGTTACAGTATATACTCTTATAGTAGATTCTTATATTCTTCGCAAGGTATTAGATTTTTATTAATTCGTTCTGGATTAATCTTAGAAACGATTATCCGACAATATCACAAAAGCTTTAAGTGTGCTATTACAATTTTTCACAACTTATTTGTACGAATTCGGATTTTTGGCTTTGACCAACATAAAAACGAAAAAAAGATCCAGGCTTTTAATTCTGGATCACGAAATGAGAGTAGCATTATCAATTTTACGCCCAAATATAAATGAAGTTATCAAAAACCACCAAGCTCAAATTTCGCATTAAATGTATTTTGTAATTTATCATTAAATAAACATTTTGTTTATTTTGTAAGGCAATTTCGTTTTAAATTTCATTGAAAATTATCGTATGCTATTTTTACAAAATATATTATAGAAGCTCAATCAATTAACCAAGTAAAATTCTTTTAAATTTAACTTATTGTTAGTGTTCCGCCATGATTTTAAATTATTGAAAGTGTACCGAGAGGAAAAAAAAGGTTGAGAATCACTGGTCTACAGTAAAGAAAAAACTTGGCTCGTCTTCTGATCTAATGGTTCAGACTGAAATTTTCCAATAGCTAGTTATTTCTCCAAAAATATTTTGATAATTTATTATTTCATTAATCAGTCTTAAAGATATCTTGCACTAATCAAATTTTATTTTCAGCTCTTTATGTCACTGTGGAGGTATTTTGTGGAAATTGAAGAGTTGGAATTTTTTGATACGGCAGAAATGTGTGATTTTATAATAGACGTATTTGGCAACGGTTTCAAAGAAAATGCAGAATTTGTAGAGCATGTAATGCAGATACAAAGAGTAAAACTGAAGTATTTAAAATTCAGCTGCCATATAGACACTGAGTTTAATGCAAGAACTTCATCTGTTAAGTCTTGGGAAAGTATAGCTTCAGTTTGTCCCAATTTAAAAGTTTCTATAGATATTTCTGCAGAATGTAAGGTGAGCATAATTATTTTACTGTTATATTCATTTATCGTTGTATTTTCAGATCTTTATACTTTTTTTTCCTTACTATGTTATTCTTTCATTTCATTACCTTCCTGTTCCGTTTCTTTATGCGGATTCTGTATTTTGGTTTTGTCCTTCTTCTCCATTTTGCTCTTTTAATTTGTTTTTTCTTCATATCCTTCCGCTCAATGATTTTCTTCTTAATTTGCATTCGTTTGCAATTTCTTTACACTTAATTTTTTTTTTACTTTCTCTTAATTACTCAATGTTTCTGTCAATTTTGAAGAGAATTATAATTTTTTAATAACTAAACTGAAATCATAGTCTTTCTAACATATTGTATGTCCACTTTCCATTCATTTACCTTTTACTGTATTATGCTGTGCTAACCAACGTTAATGTTTCACTTCAAAGTTTTCACAAATGATTTAAATCTGAAAATTTTAACATGAGATGAAATGAGAATCCATAAAATATAATTAAAAAAATTCCAATGAAAATCAGTTTAAAATCTATAGTGATAAAAATATTGATTGTCTAATAGTTTTTGTAGAGGACAATCTGAGCGGTTCCCAGCTAAGAAATTTAGTGCATTGATACACGTCTAAATTACACGATTTTTTTATTAGAATTAGTCTTTTAGTTATTTCATGTCAAACGCAATTTTGAGCAATTTTCATACAAATCGCTTCTTTGGCAATCGGAAATAGTATTAAAGTGTTTACAGTGACGCCACCTAGAGGATCGAAGAATGATCTTTCCAACTAGCTTTAAACCGAATACATTTATTATAATTTTTATATTAAAAAAATCTAAAATTTTTGCGAAAACAATACTTTCGTTGTACCGTATTTTATAGTATTAGAAAAAAAAATAAAGTACGAAATATGCGAAATTAATGCATTGTAATTTTCTCGCAGCGGGCATCTGTAGATTTATACAATTCCAATTTTTGCCATGCACATGGACTGACATTTTTGCATTCTGAAAATTGTAATTATTCTACTCGTGGATTTTGAAATGGGTCTATATATAGATTTGGACGTTCGTTGAGTATAGGAGATTTTTGGACTAATAGCTGAGATTTTTTTACGCAGCAAATAAATATAGATTTTAATGTTTATCTTTACTTCTATGGATAAAGTTACACTTAGTCTTGTTGTAGGATTCCAAGTATTTTCATTTAATGAGAAGGTCCTGTCGATTTTAAGAAAGTTAAGCAGCCCCCATTTGCTTATGCCTAAGGTGTTTAGTTTGAGCATATCAAAGGAGATCATTTGAGGTGCATCATAGAAGCTTATTTAAGTTATAGCCACCTGCGCGCATGTACATTGGGCTAAGGCCTTTCAACGCGTTTTATTTTCAGGATGTATTACGACGTCTAAATGGGTGAGACGAGGTCACGTGTGTGTCCAAGCAGCGAACGACTACTCCTTTTGAAATGTTGAAGGAATGAATTTAATCCATCCCTGCTTTAAATCTCAAGCAACCTCGGGTACATTTTCTAGTATATCAATAACAAGAAATATCACTCATGCTTAAAGCATTGATTATGAAACACTTTCCAACTTCAATGCAATTTTATTTAAATATGTCTAAAATACAATACATTCCTCGGTAATATTTTAAAACTTATCACAATACTACATTGATTTATTATATTTGAAACTTAAACCTTCATAAAAAAAAATAAAGTTCATTCAAATGGCCGCAATGAAATATAAATTGCCTGGTTTAAACATCTCTAAAATGTGATATATTCCTCGGTAATAATTTTAGAATTATCATAATACCACGATAATTTATTATATTTGAAAACTTCATCGAAAACAACTGAAATTCATTCAAATGACGTCATACAAAAAATAACAACCCTGGCTCTCTCTATAAAAACAGCATTTCATTCATGAATAATTTCCCATTCATGTCATTCATCACAATACAATAATAATTTATTTTATTTAAAAACTTCAGACCATGGAGCTAAAAGTAAGTAAACTCACTCTATGCTTAAAACTGAATTGTCGCAAAAAATCGTCCTTCTTTCTGAAAAGTCAATGAATATTTCTTTCATATCATCTATGCAGACTCCATGAACTAAATTCTTTTGCGTTAAAAAAATACAGCAATTTTTATACAACTCATCCTACATATTTTGCTGTTTACATTTTACATAAGTGAAAAATAGGCTTCGTTGTAGAAATAATCAAATTTGGATTAGCATTTAAACTAAAATATATTGTAATTGCGTTGTTTCAGTATGTAGATGCACAGAATTTAAACAGAAATAAAGTGGTTTTAGGACGGATACAACACTCAATATGAATTAAAAAGAACTTTAAAAATCACGATTTCGAGACAAGATGGATGCCATATATCATTTTGAAGAGGGTCACGTGATATTTTCATATCGTGGTCACATGATCGTTTCATATAAGAGGTGTTATTATTATTTTAATTTTTATTTAAAAAACTTCTGAATATATTTCGCTGAATTTTTTTTAATATATTTTATGGAATAATTTGAATATTACCTAAAATTTTCGAAGCAATTTGTGAATTTTAAATCCGCTTAAAAAATTTTTGGAAAATTAGGTCCCATAGGGCTCAATGTATTCCATTTTTTCAACCCGGGTTCAATCCAAAACTAATTGGATGACATTATTCATTTATATTCCCATAGGTCCTACAGACCGTCTGAACAACATACTAAAATTTCATTTTGATTAAGTCATTTTTACGGCAGTTATCGTGCTAACGGACAGACAGTCAGACAGACAGAATGAACAAAGTCATTAACACTTTTCAACTTTGTTGTAAAGTGTTAAAAATTAAAGTACACCTTTTCAAGGGTAGATCGAGTAGTTATGATGGTGACCACTTATATATACAGAGTGAAATAGCTGAAAAGACGTTCCATTTCATGCAAATAGTGTATTAGCATGCTAAACATGCACGGCACAATTCTTCTCGACTTCTCATGTAAACGTAAAACCAACATGGTAGTACGGTTATTGATGGAGAACGAAAAAATGATATATTGAAACTTCAAGAAATTTTGTTTTATTGTACCTCACACATCAAAAGTATTGCAAAAGAAAATTCTTCTCTCATCGTACTTCATGTGTAAATTTAAAGCTTTAATTTATACCACATTTATTCATCATTGTGTACGGCATGCTATTACGTTGTATATGTTATCATATAATATGGTAAAAAAGTTACAGGTAAATTTTCTACCATTGTATGCTAGTTAGTAGTTTATAATTTTTCAAATGTTATGTACGTCATGAATTTTGGGGTATAACCCCACTAATGTTACATGAAATATAATATGAATGTCTTGAAAATTAATAGCAATTCTAAATTTCAGAAAATAGAGAATATTGCAGGATTCCTACCACCTCCGACTCTTCTTTCAAATCTCTCGATTATTAATAAAGAAAAGAACGGAGAATCCTTGAACTGTTTTCTTACTCATCTCTTGAATAAAGGTTACAACAGAACATTGGAAGAACTAAAAATAAAATGGCGGCTTGAGGACGGTGATTCAACTTTGTTGAAAAATTTCATCAGTAGATGCGGAAAGATAAAAATAGCTGAGATTGCAAGTTGCTGTTAATTATTTTGTAAGGACTCAAATTTGATTATTTCAAATAAAGTAATTTTATCCAATTTAATTTTGTGATTTATCATATAATTTGCAGTCTGTAAACAAAGAAATCCAAAAAATTTAAGAAGTTTATGTCTGAGAAATAGATTCTCGATTGTGCACAATATCACCTATAATGAAATAATATGTTTGTCTGTGTTTTCTCTGTCTATGCGTCTCATCTGTAGCTAAAAAATGGAATCCTGGACAGCGGTGACATTTGCTACAGAGGTATTTCGCCTCCACGAGTGATTTACCTCATTGGGATATTTTTAAATATTCGAATTAGTTTATAAATTACGAATTTGCAAAGAAAATGTTGGCCATTTTGTCATATGAAATATATCCTATTTTTGCCGTCTCCGATGATATTTGAAAACAGGTGTTTTGATTAATCGATAGAATTTTAACTGTGTCGGGGGCTTAACATGAGCCATTTCTCGGAATTTCAGACAATCTACTTTCCCTAAAAGGGATTGCATGAATTCATCTCTGCAGAGAATCATGCAATTTTAGTATGAATACTTAATATAATTTGGTTGATTAATTTAATCGATAACAACAATAATCGATAACATTTTACTCGAGATAGAGTCATAAGGATTTGTAATTTTTTTTCTTGATAATATCAAAATGATTTTATTTGTAGGACATTTGTAGGACATTTATGTTCTATTTATCTGCGTGTTATCCTAAACTCCTTATTCAGAAATATATGTTTTAGAATCCTAAGGATATGCTACAGTGAGTCAGACTGAAACTCTATAATCACCTAAACATATATATAAATCCAGTTAAATATGACTAGTAGTTGATGCATGTGATATATAGAAGCTTGTCAAAACGGATTGACAATCCACAGTTACGGATATATATCAATTCCATATAACGTGGAGTCACTATATGTCACTATACAAAGAATAAGATTTCATTATAATGATATATTGTGAAACATCTAATCGTCGAAATATAGGTAACTTCGCCACCGATTGACGAAAAGAAATCCAAAGTTGCAGAAATGATGCCAAGTTAATGAAAATGATGCCTACTTGATTAATTAAATATTAAAATACTTTAATATATGGACTATATTTCTCATTGAGGGTGTTACCAATATTGATATTTGTTAATTTAATGTTGCATGAAATATATGTTAATTAGGTATTTCGAAATTGTTTTATATGTTATCTTCGGGAAAAGCATCAAATCTACATTTCAACGGTAAACATACTGTGTCGTGAATCTTATATATCCTACTAGCAGCATACCCGTTCTTCGTACGGAGTATATAAAGAAACTTAAAATTCACAATCATGTGCAAATTTCTATAGTATACTAAATGGCATTTTTAATCAAAATAGTCTGCTAAAATATTTAACATAATGCTCCTAAAAGAAAGTTAAGGAATGTTTGTTCTCGCTATTCAAAATTATCTTCACGGGAAGATCTGAAGAATAAATCATCCTGGCCTCTTTTGTAAGCAAATTTACAAAAAATATGGAATTGAATCAATATAGGCAAAATAAGAGCGTTAAAATTGTATGGGACCCTTACTACTTATATTCGCAAATATTAGAATATATAACCTGTATTAGTAGATTACATGTACAAATTGAAAATATCAATAAATCCGTAATTTTTAAACCAGAAAGCAGTAATTGATTCCAATATGTGCCGAAATGAAAGTGCTAAAATTATATAGGAAGATATACCCGTACTACTTATAATATCGTAGATTAGAAGATATGTCCTAATGTTACAAAAATATTACCCGTATCATAATATGAGTCTTAAAAATCTTTGCTAAAATAAAACAGATTAACTAATAAATTAAATATATCAATAATCCCCGTAATCATCATACCAGAAGGCCGTACTTGATTCCAATATATGCCAATATATGTCAAAATATATGCCAATATAATTGTACTATTTATATTCTCAGGGATTGGAAGATATAGCAGTGCATTTGTAAAAGATCACTCGTACAACGTACAATATATGAGTTTCAACCATTTTTGCCGCAATAAAACAACGGCATATGAAATTGAAAATATCAATAATCTCTGAATCAATAATTCCCGAAAACATCAATAACAATAATGTTTAAATCTAAAGATCGTAATTGATATTATCCAGTCAAAAATATGATAGTAATGAAATTTATTTTATATACATATCTTCATTATTAAAATTGGAAAATATTTAATAAAAATCTTCTTCCTCATAAACACATTGGATTTAAATCCGTTGCTAAGCAACATGTTATGATTTGCTTCAAATAAATTGGTGATCAAAATATCGTCTGAATAATGCGATCTCTAATGAAGGATTGGCGGCATTTTTAAAAATCGCCAAGTGGGACTGTAGAACTGACAGTTCCATTTGGCGATAAATTGACGAATCATCATCAAAATATTATCCCCTAAAAAAACACAATTTCATTTATTTAGCGCAAATTTTTCAATTTCAAGATATTATGAATTTACAAACATTTTTATCAATTTGGTGATATTTTAAAAATTCGCTAAATGTGTTACTAAGTAAGACGGTTGGACTAACAGACAAATGCTAAAGAAAAACCAGTTCAGTACTTTCTTCTAGCAAAACAAAATAAATTTCATTTATTTATATCGTTTTTATCAATTTGGAGACATTCCAATCAATTTGGTAACGTTTAAGAAATTTACCAAGTTAGCGATATCCAGCTAAATTGGTGGCTCTAAAATTTTTGCAGATCTGAATAAAATGTCGTGTTCCAGTTTGTATATAATAAATGAAAACAATAAAATGTCATTAGAAGATATAATGTTATTAGAAGAAATGTTATTAGAAGATATGTTATTAGAAGATAAAGAAAAATCAAACCGTTTTTTTCTAAAATATATTTTTATATCTATCTATTTATTATTCAAATAAAAACAAGAAAGATCAATTATGCATAAACATTGATTATGAAACACTTTCCAACTGAAATGCAATTTCATTTAAAAATTTCTAAAATGTGATACATTCAGTTGTGATATCTTTTACATTATCAGAGTACTACAGTAATTTATTATACTTAAATGTTTGAAACTGTATCGAAATATAAATCATCTGATTCTCTATGCAAAATCAATGAATATTTCATTTATGTAACTTGTATTCCAGACTCCAGAATTAAATAATTTTGTGTTAAAAAAATTCAGCAATTCTTATGTAACTCACCTTACAATCGCTTGAGATATTTGCATTCTGCATAAGTTAAAATTAGGCTTCGTTAAAGAAATAATAAAAGTTTAAGGATCATTTAAAATCTCAACTATTGCAATTGCATAGGCACGGAATTTAGATACACAGATAATACACAGATAATATATGTGTGTGTGTGAGTGTGTATTTAAAGTATTGGAATCGTGCCGAAGATCGGAACTCGAATTTTCGAAGGATCGACAAGTTTTGGGACTTCTAGAACACGAAAAAACTATTTTTAGGAAGGCGTCTGTGTGTGTAAGGGTGTATCTGTGTATGTTTCTGTGTGTCTGTGAGGATATTACATCCACTCTTAATTGAAAAACTAATGGACCGAATTTCATAAAGTTTGGTAGGTTTGTTTTTTGTGCGAAATCCTGATGTTCTTTAGATTATAGTACGATTCGTAATAAAAGAATCTGCCTTCTTTCCGAAATGGCCTGCAGAAATTGCCGTTATCCACTCTAGATAAAAACTAATGGAACAAATTTAACAAAATTTGGTGTATAATATTTCAATAACGTACAAGTGATTTATATACCAAATTTAACGAAATTTGGTACATAAATCATTTTTAGGTTATTCTAGTACGACTCGGGGAAAAGGAACGTGCTAATTTTGCGAAATGGCCCGCAAAAATCGTTAAATATAAAAATAAAAGACTACGTGTGCTCAATTATATCAATTAAATTCCTATGTTATACGTGATTTTTGACAACAAAAAGAATAGGACTAACCCCATTACTCTAGGACTAGCCGTTCTTGAGATATTCTAGTTTTTTCGCATTTTCGCTACGCCACCTTTGACAATAAGTCCAGCTATCAAATGTGAACCAAATTTAAGATTAACGTGCAAATTCAATATCATTTAAAATACTTATGGTGGCAATTTTGTGCAGATAAACTCAAATTATTATTCAAGAAATAAAGAGAACGTGAATATGAGTCTGCAGATAAAGACATGTGCTGCCCCATCAGAATTTTTAACAATATTAAAACAATGATTTATAGAAGTGAACGGGGATTCGGGGTGCAGGCCATTTCGAAAATAATGTATGATCTATATTTAAAGATCCATCAAATTTTTGTAGAATAAAATGTTCAACAAATTTAAGCTGTGAACCAAATTTTAATTCTCTAGGACGTAGGACAGTGCATTAAAAATGCCATCAAATAAGTATATCATGAAGAGTTATATAAAATTAAAAGAAAAATTGAAAAATTGTTGTCTACCAAATTTATTTTAAAATGTGAAGCCTCTCTCATATACCAAATTACTAAACTCGTGGAAAGATATTTATTACATATCTTTTTTTTTCTTTCTGGAGGAAATCCCAAAAGTCAGAATTTAATTGAATTTGTTTTTTTCCCCTATATTAAATAATTTTTAATTGCAAAACTACTTAACATATTTTACTGAATTTTTTTTATATATTTTATGGGATAATGTGAATATTTCCTAAAAATTTCTAAGCAATTTGTGATTTTTAAATTTGCTTAAAAAATGTTTGAAAAATTAGGTCCCATAGGGTTCAATGTATTTCATTTTTTCAACACGGGTTCAATTAAAACTAATTGGGTGATATCATTTATTTATATTCCCATAGGTCCGACAGACCGTCTGAACAACATACTAAAATTTCATTTTAATTAAGTCATTTTTACGGCAATTATCGTGCTAACAGACAGACAGACAGAAGGGACAAAGTCATAAACACTTTCAACTATGTTGTAAAGTGTTAAAAAATAATAATCATTAACAAGCACAATTAATTTTATTGAGTTGCCGATCAACATGATATAAGATAGAATCTTCCTCATAAAATGCGAAATTAAATAACCATTTTGATTTCTTTATAATTTTCATCGTTGAGTAAAAACTATTGAGTAAGCAACGTTGAGTAAAAATATAAGCCAGGGAGGTAGAGTTTTCCATTTAAATTCATGTTTCAAACAATTCATGCATTCAGATAGTTAGCGCAAAAAATCTCCACCAAACTCAGAAATAAAGTTTTATTTCTCTTTGACGTTTTAAACAAACGATTTTCATCCTTTCCGTTTGGATAAACCACGGTGTTAGAGAGTAGAACTCCTAGGACAAAGTTCCGTTTTTCATTAATATCTCGACAACCCCTTTCTTAGAAACCCGAAGCACTTGGACAAAATTTATGCGGAACTATTTCAAAGCTACCCACAAAATTTCATTCAATTTGGTTTAGTCGTTCTCTCGTGATGATGAGACAAACGAAAGTTTCGTTTTTTACTAATATTTCGAGAACCAGTGGACGTAGAAACTCCAAACATAGACTAAATTTTAAGTGGAGCTACTTCCAGGCTACCCACAAAATTTCCTCAAATTCGGTTCAGCCGTTCTCTCGTGATGATGGGACAAACAGACAGACAGACAGACAGACATATTTTCAATTTTATATATATAGACTAACAGCACACCCGTTCTTCGTACGGAGTATATAATATAAAGAAACTTGAAATTCACAATCATGCGCAAATCCTTATAGTATACTAAATGACATTTTTAATCAAAATATTCTGTTAAAATATTTAATATAATGCTTCTAAAAAGAAGTTTAAGAATCTCTGTTCTCGCTATATAAAATTATCTTCATGGACATATCTGAAGAATAAAACATCCTGGACACCTTATGAAAGCAAATATAAAAAAAAATATGGAATTGAAACAATATATGCAAAATAACAACGTTAAAATTGTATGGGACCCGTACTAATTATATACGCGAATATTAGAAAATATAACCTGTATTAGTAGATTACATGTATAAATTGAAAATACCAATAAACCCGTAATCTTTAAATCTGAAAACAGTCATTTATTCCAATATATGTCAAAATGAAAGTGCTTAAATTATATGGGAAGATATACACGTGTTATTATGGTAAGATATACACGTACTACTTATAATGTCCGATTATTAGTAGAAGATTACCCGTATTGCAATATGAGTCTCAAATGTTTTTGGCAAAATACAACAGACGACGTAATAAATTGAAAATATCATTAATCGCCTTAATCTTCATACCAGAAGGCTGTACTTGATTCCAATATATATGCCAATATATGTCAAAATATATGCCATTATATCTGTACTACTTATATTCCCGTAGGTTAGAAGATATACCCGTGCATTCCTAGAAGATTACTCGTACAACGTACAATATGCTAGTGTCAGCAATTTTTGCCGCAATAAAACAGTGGCGTAATAACTTAAAAATATATGTAGTGGTGTTTGATCACTTCTGGAATAAATTCTTATACTTTATACCCGTTAACTTCAGATGAGTGTTATAAGATATAAGAAATACTATGACCGTATGAGGGTTAGCAGGAAATAATGTGTAACAGTTTATAAGTGTCAGAAACGCCGTAGAAATTTACCCAACTTCACACGTTTCAATATGTACGAAAATAATTACAACTGGTTTTCAGGAACCAGAAACTTTACTTCAAAACTTAACATTCGTACAGCCAACGTCTACTCGTAAACAAAACCGCTCGTTCCTCTGACCACGTCTACAGAAACCCAAGAGTGTTGCCATAGCAGTATTACAAAACTAAAATAAACAAATTCACAAGAAATGCAAATTTAAATATAAAACTTGAATAACGAAATCAATGTGTGTTACTTAACATTCTCCCACCTTTTGATTTAAACATTATAATCAAAACTTACAATAAATTAAAGATAAATTAACATTTAAATGGAAATTAAACTTTTCTACATTTAACTAAACCTAGATGGGAGTCTAATTGTTCTGCCACTTCTAGTAACAACAGTCTGTCGTTGAACAGAGGGTGAAGCGTCCACAACCCTTTTCTCACTAGCTACAGTATCAGTTTCTGGTTCTCGGGATGGACATTCAATTTCAAGAGGGAAAATTCTCTGAACTGGTCGAATTAGTTCCCCCGTTGCTGTCTCTAATTTCACAACTCTGTTGCTGCCATCTTTTCCGGGATAAACTTCAGTTATTTTTGCCATTGGCCAGAAAGTTCTTTTCTTATTCTCGCATTCAATGAGAACTATATCTCCAATTTTGACATTCAGCATTTTCATTTTTCCCCTATGTTGCACTAATTGGCCAAGATACTCTACTCTAAATCTTTTCCTTAGCTGATCCTTTAATGTCTGCTGATATCTCAGTCTTTTTGTGAGATCCACTTTGTCCAAAAGGTCCAAGTCTGGCACTCCCACCGTCTGCATGTCCTGCAAAAACATAGCCGGAGTCAAAGGAGTTAGGTTTTCAGGATCTTCGGAAATGTAAGTCAGTGGTCTGGCATTAATTATTGCTTCGCAATCGCAGAGAATGCTCATCATTTCTTCATAGTCTAAAGAAGCTGTTCCCAAGACCCGTCTCAACAGTCTCTTAACCATCTGCACAAGACGTTCCCAAAACCCTCCCCACCAAGCAGCGGTGGGTGGATTGAACTTCCAAGTAATTCTTTTGACTGCTGTTTCTATTTCAATGGTTTTCCAATCAATTTTTTGTAGAAGATTATCAGCTCCGACAAAATTACTTCCATTATCACTATAGATGGTATTAGGTCTTCCACGACGTGCTATGAACCGTCTGAAACTGAGCAGAAAAGCTTTAGTAGATAATGATGTTATGAGCTCCAAATGAATAGCCCTATAAACAGCACACGTGTAAAGAACAACCCAACTTTTCACACCTCCCCTCAATATGAGGGGTCCAGCCAGATCTACTCCAGTAATTTCAAAAACTGACGCTTGTCTCACTCTGTCTTCTGGAAGAGGAACTGGAGTTGTTTGTATACATTTTGCATTGTGTCTCTTGCATCTAATGCATTTCGAAATTACACGGCGTACTGTTCTCCTTCCATTAAGTATCCAGAATTTTTCACGCAAATCTGACAATAAGGAATGTAATCCGACATGAAGTTTGGTTGCATGGTGTTCTTGGATGATAAGTTTTACCAATTTATGTTCGCTTGGCAGTAGTATTGGGTACTTGAAATTGTCTTCATCTTTACGTTCTGTCAACTTGGTTTCCACTCGAATTAAACCATCACGGTCTTTCAACAGACACAAGGATTTCAAATTATTTAACCGTTCCTTGGTAAAGGTGTCTCTTTGAACAGTTTTGATAATTGCCTTTTCAGCTCTATTCAACTCATCAGCAGATAATTCTCCAGTGTTTCGATCATGAATGTTCTTTCGAGCATTCTGAAGAAATCTCAAAATCCATCCTACCATTCTTATAATTTTTGTATACTTTGAAAAATATGATAGAAACCATGTCTATTTAAACGTTTTACTCAACAGAACCGCAGATATATTTTTTCTTTCTTGCAGCACGTCTATTTCATTAACCGTGCATTCAGAGCGTGGCCAATCCTTTTCATTCTGTTTCAGCCATGGAGGTCCCTCCCACCATCGGGATTCAATTAATTTCTTCACTGAGCATCCTCTGGAGGGCAGATCAGCAGGATTATTTTGGCTATTAACATGTCTCCAATTTTCAATATTAGATAATTTCTGGATTTCATTTACTCTATTTTTGACAAATACTCCCCACTGCTCATTTCTTTTAATCCAGTGTAGGGCAGTAGAAGAATCCGTCCAGAAATATTCCCTAACAGAATCAAATTTCAAGCTTTTCTTCACAAAGTCTGCTAGACGTGCACCAATACAGCAAGCTAAAAGTTCTAGTCTTGGAATAGAAATGAGTTTTAATGGTGCAACTCTTGATTTTGCCATGAGTAGCTGCACGGAAATATTAGTATCGGTTTCACATCGCAAATATACAACAGCTGCATATGAAATCCCAGATGCATCACAAAACACATGTAGACTCAATGTTGAGTTATCATTGGTAAAAGCATGTCTAGGAATCCTCACGACATTAAGCATTTGTAGTTCAGCGATCCATTTCAAAAAGTTATGTGAAACATCTTTCGGTACTTCAGCATCCCAACTCAATTTAGATTTCCAACTATTTTGTAATAACAACTTAGGATACAATGTAACTGGACAAGTGAAACCTATGGGGTCAAATAGTCTTTGTGCAATAGATAAAATAGTTCTTCTACTGATGGTCCCTTCAGGTTTGCTTATCGCTGCGATGTCACAGAATAATACATCTTCTTGTTTGTCCCATAACAATCCCAAGACTGTTGACGGATTAGATTTGACACAAGTATCCGTTATTTCGGTATGTTCCCAGTCTCTTAATTCAAATTTTCCTTCCGCCATCACCTCTGTGGATATTTGAACAAATTCTTGCAATACCACTTCAGAGTCTACAAAACACACACAATTATCAACATAAAATGCTGATTTAAGTTTCTGTGTTACATTATGTTGAGCTGAAGATGAATATTTGTCCAAATGGTGTTGTATCACTGCTCCAAGAAGAAAAGGACTACAGTTTAATCCAAAGACTACTCTGCAATGTTGAAAAATCTTTATAGCATTCTGGCTTTCACCTTGCCACCAAAGAAATTTTAAAAATTCTTGATCACTTTTAACAACAGATATTTGCAAGAAAGCCTTCTTTATGTCCGAAATAACGCCGATTTTTTTCTCTCGAAACTTCAAAAGTATTGTGGGAATCAGTTCCAATAGATTTGGTCCCTTCGCTAAACATTCATTTAAGGAATAAGATCCTTTCTGTTTACAGGATGCATCAAAGACAGGTCTAACATTAGTCGATGAATTGCACTTAAATACTCCTCGATGAGGTAACAAATGACCACTATTCTCTGAACTTTCTGTGATTATTCCTTCTTGCCACCACTCATGGAAAACAGCATTGTAGCTTTCAAACTTTCCTTCCTTCATGAGTTTAGATGTTGTGGAATTCAATCTCTTCTCAGCTATTTCTCTGTTAGTTGGTAATTCTCCTTGAGTATGCATCCAAGGAAGACTAACTTGATATCTTCCGTCTTCATTAATTCTAACTGTTTTCTTGAAATGATCCGAAACAGCTGTTTCTACTTCGTCTTTGCTTTGATGTTCACATGGTTCAGTGATTCCAATAGCTTCTAACTTCCATAAATCAGGAACATTGTTACTATGAATCGAAAGTGAAGTTAAAACCGAACCATAATTGCTATACTTTGAATCCTCTTGCGACTTTCCCATTACAACCCATCCTAGATGAGTTTGCACAGCGACCAGTCCACACTTTAGCTGATGAACGCGTCCTGTGTAAAGTTGACCAGCGAAATCGGCTCCAATAAGTATTTCAATAGGTGGCTGATTGCTTCCTATATCCGTGAGCTGGATTCCCTTTTGTCTCATTTCTTCCAACCATAATCCAGTCTTGAGTCTTAGTATTGAACCACATATAACAGGTTGGTCTAACACTTTAATTTCACAGCAATAGTTATTAACTGAACTATTCAAAATTACATTGTAGCACTTGTGCTCTCTCCTAGAGGTGATTCCTCCAAACACGACTTGTGTTAATATATCAGTATTCACAGGATTAAATCCCATCTGCCTTGCAGTACTTTCTAGATTATAAGAACGCTGAGAACCTGTATCAATCAGTGCCCTAACTTTTCGGTCTTTTCCGTGAGCTTTAAGAACCACAAGCAGTGTTTGCAATAGTACTTCAGAGTGGCCTTGGCTGGATAAAGTAATATTCTGATCCCCACCTTCTTTGAACTCTGTAACTAAAGCCCTCTTATTATTGGTTAGTTCAGGACACATAACTACCCAGTGCCTTTTGGAACAAATTATACACCGAACATGTGATTTGCACTGTTTAGAACGATGTCCAATCCGTAAACAAGTGAAGCATCCCTTCTTTCTTTTTAAAATATCGTGCTTCTCTTCTAGAGAAAGTTTTGAGCTTAGAAGCATTCTTTACTTTCATGAAATTTTCCGCAAAATACACAAATGGTTCAGTTCTTAGGAACAATAACAGGTTTTTCAACTTATCAATGTAAGTATCACTTTCTTCACCTTTAGCCGCCACCGGATTTCTTAACCAGACTCGTAGTATTTCTTCCGGTATGCAAGATTCAACAAGGGGAAAAAGCATTGCTGCGTATTTGTCAGAAGTCATACCAATTGATTCAAGAGACCTTAAATGCGATTCTAACTTATCATACAATTGAGCTGTATTTGCTTTGGATTTTGAAGACACTGCATTTTTAATCACCAGTCCAAGCAATTCCCTGACATAGAACTCTATAAGTAGCTCTTCCCTTCCAAATCTATTTTTAAGGCTTTCAACAGCTTTTGAATAATTTTCTGCAGAAGGAGGGAAGCTGTCTACTATTTCTTTTGCTCTTGTGCCAACGATCATAGACTGAATTAAATATTGAAATTTATCTTCTTCTTCCATCAACTAATCTTCATGGATTCTCTTGAATTGACTCCAAAATGCTAGCCAATCTTTTATTTCACACCCAAATTTCAAAAATTCAATTTTAGGAAGTTTCAGTTTCGTTTTTTCTTGAACATGGGAAAAACTCGCACTTCGTTTGGTTGCGGTTTTATTTAAATGCATTTCGACGCCAACCCTAGCAGTAACCATTTTTCCGCGATATTCTTCTATTACCCCATATTCAGTTTCATATTCTTCCACTTTTGAATCATCGGCAAGCAAAGCGTTACAGATTTCGTCGTCGATCTCTGCTAAATTCATCATTAATCTGTCCATATTTGCCAAATGTGTTTGAATAATTTTATCGTCTGGTTCCTCATCAATTAAAGCCTTTGTCAAAATGTTATACGACTTTGTAAAAGACGCTCGAATCGGCTTTCGCTTTCTTATGAGCAGTTCCATTATGAAAATGTGACAGCGACAGGCTTAGTTAAAACAAAATTCCAAACGAAACTAACCTTTCTATCTTCACGGTCACGTCCGGGTCACCAAATGTCAGAAACGCCGTAGAAATTTACCCAACTTCACACGTTTCAATATGTACGAAAATAATTACAACTGCTTTTCAGGAACCAGAAACTTTACTTCAAAACTTAACATTTGTACAGCCAACGTCAACTCGTAAACAAAACCGCTCGTTCCTCTGACCACGTCTACAGAAACCCAAGAGTGTTGCCATAGCATTATTACAAAACTAAAATAAACAAATTCACAAGAAATGCAAATTTAAATATAAAATTTGAATAACGAAATCAATGTGTGTTACTTAACAATTGTATCTAAAAACTCATGCACACGCACACGCATATAGACACAAACACAATTACACACACGCGCATACTTACATACACACACACAGACATTACCTCAAAAACGTTCGATTCTAGTTCACAGATGCTTGAAAAGTGATCTTCCGTAGAAAACTCGAATTCAAATTTTTAACCCCCTTCACATTACTTTATTTATACATTACGCAATGCATACAGGGAAAGTAACATTCGTCACAATTGGAGTGTTTGTTTTTCTATATTAGACTGATTTAACTATTAGTGACTTTATGCTTTGCATCAAATATAGCATTGTCATATGCATCAAATACAGCAAATACTTTGCATGACATACAGAAATTAACCTCATATAAATGCGAAAAGGCTTATTATTTAAGAGCGAATGTTTTATTAAATCGACTCAACTATATCTAATTTAACCACTGCCAGACTCCTAAAGAAATACATTTCAAATATTTCTTCAAATTTTCTCGACAGCGCAATATGCACCAAAACAAACGAAAACAACATTTTTATTAAACTAAAGTTTTTAAACAGAAATCAATTCCTCCCGAACACAACTTCTTATTTTTAATATTTGATGGTTACCACTGAAGGAGTTTGCTCGGATGATTAAGCAAATATAGGAAATTCATTCAATTTCTTCAACAAATGGAATACAAGCAAATATTTGACTATCAAGTTATTCCCAGAAACGTATTTTTTACATTGCCTTCAAATATATTTCGTGGTAAGATCTTTTTTTTTTTTTTGCTTTTCTATTTTTAAATTAAAACTTTCGAAGGTGAAATAAACAAACAGTTGTTACGGGTACATGCACATAAAGAATTTTTTCAAGGATTCATCAGTATTTTATTCTAATCATTTCGAGCGGTAAACGAACGTTTTCAGTCGCTAGTGTTACTATATGTGTCATTCTAAATGTGACATCTTCACGCTCAGTTTAGATTTTGAATATCGAAAATCGTTTCGAATTCAGCATACAAATTTATTGGTGTACATTTTTGCGTGGCAAAGTGGCGAAAGTGTTTGAAAATCTCTTTTGTACGGGCACTCTTAATTCGAATTATCGAAATTTTCGGGGGTTTTCGTTGATTTGAAAGAGCTGACCGTAATTAGATTCTGGCTTGGAAATAAATGCTCGACCATTTTAAAAAGTGGTTTTGAATTTTTTTAATTACGCCTTTGCATCCATCGTCATCCTTAATTTAAATTTACAAAATATTACATTGATTCCATTTCATTAACACTTTACAACAAAGTTGAAAAGTGTTTATGACTTTGTTCATTCTGTCTTTCTGTCTGTCTGTCTGTCTGTCTGTCTGTCCGTTAGCACGATAACTGCCGTAAAAATGAGTTTATCAAAATGAAATTTTAGTATGTTGTTCAGACGGTCTGTAGGACCTATGGGAATATAAATAAATAATATCACCCAATTAGTTTTTTATTGAACCCGGGTTGAAAAAATGAAATACATTGAATCCTATGGGACCTAATTTTTCAAACATTTTTTAAGTAAATTTAAAATTCACGAATTGCTTCGAAATTTTTAGAAAATATTCACATTATCCCACAGAATATATAAAAAAAAATTCAGTAAAATATGTTAAGTAGTTTTTTAATTAAAAAAATTATTTAATATAGGGAAAAAAACAAATTCAATTAAATTCTGACTTTGGGATATCTTCCAGAAAGAAAAGAGAGAGATATTATATAATAAATATCTCTCCATTTGTTAAAACGTTTTGCATATGGGAGTGGATTCATATTTTAAAATAATTTGGTAGATAACAATTTTTCATTTTTTTTAAATTTTATATAACTCTTCATGATAAATTTAATTGATGGCATTTTAAATGCACTTTCCTACGTCCTAGAGAGTTAAAATTTGGTACACAGCTTAAATTTGTAGAACATTTTATTCTACAGCAATTTGGTGGATCTTTAAATATAGATCATACATTTTTTTCGAAATGACCCGCAATTAATCCCCGTTCACTTTTATAAATCATTGTCGTAATATTGTTAAAAATTCTGATGTGGACAGCACATGTCTTTCCCTGCAGACTCATATTCGTTCTCTTTATTTATTCAATGATAATTTGAGTTTATCTGCACAACATAAGTATTTTAAATGACATTGAATTTACACGTTAAACTTAAATTTGGTTCTCATTTGATAACTGGACTTATTGTCAAAGGTGGCGTAGCGAAAACGCGAAAAAACTAGAATATCTCAAGAACGGCTAGTCCTAGAGTAATGGGGTTAGTCTTATTCTTTTTGTTGTCAAAAATCACATATAAAATAGGAATTTAATTGATATAATTGAGCACACGTAGTCTTTTATTTTTATATATAACGATTTTTGCTGGCCATTTCGCAAAAATAGCCAGTTCCTTTTTCCCGAATCGTAGTAGAATAACCTACAAATGATTTATATACAAAATTTTGTTAAATTTGGTATATAAATCACTTGTAGGTTATTGAAATATTATACTCCAAATTTTGTTAAATTTGGTTCATTAGTTTTTAGCTAGAGTGGATAAAGGCAATTTCTGCGGCCATTTCGCAAAGAAGGCAGATTCTTTTATTACGAATCGTACTATAATCTAATGAACATCAGGATTTCCCACAAAAAACATACCTACCAAATTGTATGAAATTCGGTCCATTAGTTTTTCAATTAGAGTGGATGTAATATCCACACAGACACACAGAAACATACACAGATACACCCTTACACACACAGACGTCTTCCTAAAAGTAGTTTTTTCGTGTTCTAGAAGTCCCAAAACGTGTAGATACTTTGAAAATTCGAGTTCCGATCTTCGGCACGATTCCAATACTTTGAGTACATACACATACACATATATATTATCTGTGTATCTAAATTCCGTGCCTATGCAATTACAATAGTTGTGATTTTAAATGATCCCTAAACTTTTATTATTTCTTCAAGGAAACCTAATTTTAACATATGCAGAATGCAAATATCTCAAGCGATTGTAAGATGAATTACATAAGAATTGCAGAATTTTTTTCACACAAAATTATTTAGTTCTGGAGTCTGGAATACAAGTTATATGAATGAAATATTCATTGATTTTGCATAAAGAATCAGATGATTTATATTTCGATACAGTTTTAAATATTTAAGTATAATAAATTACTGTAGTACTGTGATAATGTAAAAGATATTACCACTGAATGAATCACATTTTTGAAATTTTTAAATGAAATTACATTTCAGTTGGAAAGTGTTTCATAATCAATGCTTATGCATGATTGATCTTTCTTGTTTTATTTATTGACCCGGATTGTAAGACGGATAGGATGAAACAAAAACTTAGATTATAATTAGAGTAGGAATGCTTTATAATTAAGCAATGTGATTTTGAGTTTTTTAATAATTTTCTTACACCGTCAATTCAAACAATTCAAAAGTCTCCGGACACCCCTGTACGTTGTGCTCATTATTTGCATAAAATTGGATTAGTTCATTTTCAGAACAGGGGTGTCTGATGAATTTTTCAAATGCCAATCTGTGGAAACCCTATCATCCAGGTACTTTCAGAGAGTCAGAGAAAACTGATCAAGATATCGCCGATATTTTTGAGAATTTTCACGATATTCCAGTGGATTTTTTTATAGAAAATGCTCTATAGAATTCACTACAAAATCATGAAAGAAACTATTGCTATGTTTTGCGCCTGTGCAGTAAAAACTTAGTTTCTTCAAATGCTTATATATCATCGTATATTCAATGCTTTAATTTTCAATTAAAGTATAATGCATTTCTTCGTTGACAAATGTTCTGTAAGTTTCGTGAAATTTGATTGATACCTATGGATATTGTAAGCAAAAACATGTAGCAATTTATTTTTTTAAAGAAACGTTTATATCTTCATGAATATACGTTTTTACTTTACGAAAATAGTTATACACATTGGACAAAGTTAGTTAACTATTTTGTGAAAGTTTCAAATTATTTCCAGCTTTTTATGATATAGGGTGATCAAATATATTTTTCCCCTTTTTCAATATCTTGGTGGTCCCCTAAATGCACAAGCCGCGGGAACTTTACTGGACAGTGTGCGTTCAAGCATGTTCTTCACTTTGCAAAAGTTACAGAACACATCGCTAAGTATTTGTTTAGAAATTCGGAAAACCTTCTAACATCCAAATTGTCCGAATACTTTTGATCATATAATGTATATAGTGCATTCATGAATCGTTGTTCTGCATTTTATTGACAAATGTTCGTCGAAAATTGTGAACTTTGTGAGTTTTAGTACGTATGCAGCTTATTTATGAAGCGTAGTTTTGTGTCGTTGGCAAGTAAGTATTCATTGAAAATTGTGAAGGTTTGCAAGTTTTAATTTAGCACAACAAAAATTACCGAAATTGATGATCATTGTGCAGCCTAATGGAAAAACGATTTTCTTGGTCGTCATCGACATATCGCCGAACATAAACTTTGATGAGATCATCGCATTTATTCACGAAGTCTTGCTGACATACACTATCCAGGGGGGGTAATTAATAAGAAATAATCTGAATAAATTACCAGAGATTCTAAGTGGTGATTTCAACGTTAATTTTGGTTCAGAAGAAGCAAGCATAAACTCTCATCACATTTTTAGTGGAAAAAATTAAATTCGAAATAAAATACTGATAAGAATACATCAACTACAAGGTGGGGCCCTATAATCAATGCAGTATTTGAAGAACCGCAAATGGGTATAATTAATGAATTATTCGGCCTCTTCACAAATTCATTGCTGAATCCATATCAGCTATCATCTAAGCTGTATTTACTGTAGATCCTGAGAAATAGTTCTCTTAAAAATACTTTTTGGAGAAAACCACAGATTTGAAAATGTCTATTACAAAAGAAAGTTAACAAAAGTCCATCTATTACAAAACAAAGTTAAAACAAATTTTAAAACAAAAATTTCACAGCTGAAATAAACCAGAAATGAACAATTTCTTTTGCAAAATAAAAATTATTAATTGAAATATAATTATATGCATAACTATATACAAAATTGGTTATTTTGTCCATATTTTGGAATTCTTTTTCAATCCAAACCGTCCGTCCTATCCGAAGGTGTAAGGTATCTGTTTAGACGGTCAGGATTGCCACCCAATTTTGAGCAGAACCCAGTGGGAGAGGGGCGTCTACAGGGTGAGTACCCTCCTTCCCCTAACACCAACCTCTTGGAAGGACTTACGGAACCATATGTTGATAGTGGTCGTATTCCGCTTGAACAAGACGATAGTTTGGACGAAGGCGGGAATCAAACTCGAGTTGTCCGACTGCAATCCTCACGCTTTAACCACTGGACTGTAGTTCCTCATATTTTGGAATTCAACCCTCAGATCTTTGCCTTAACAAACAGGGTTCTGTCTAATGAGTTACTGAGACACATATTTGTTCTTCTATATTTGAGGCGGGGCCTGCATTACAATCGAAGGAAACGGGGATTAAACCTGCTAATAAGCTGAGTAATACAGCTTTAAATTGCATGTATACTTTCAAAGCAATGCCAGGACAGCGTCCCCTTCTGGACACCACCACACACATTTTAAACTTCAACTCAAAGTCTAGAGTATTAGATTAAATTTTCCCTCCAAACAAAGTTCGCTGGAAACCAGTTAAAAGTGAAAGTCACCTGTATTTGCCTATTTATGCTGACAGGACATTTTTACTGCTGATAATAATAAGCATAAGAATAAAGCGAGCAATTTACCTTCTAAAGAGAAGCTCATACGAAAATTGACATTACTTAAAGACAGACTTTTTTGCGCTTAGATATTCCCAGTCATATTAAAAGTCAGAGATCTCCCTAAGAGCTATTACGCTAGACGTGAAATTCCAACTAATGACATAATCAATATCGCATTTGCATTTTAATGGGGAATAATAAGTCAAAGTGGAAAAAATATACCTTTTGGATAAAAGTTGAGTGAGATTATTAAAATATCTTAAGGAATAATGTTTCCATGTGTCACATGACAACGTAATTTTGCATAAGTTGCAACTAGACTTTTCGATAGTGTTTAGGTCAAGGTTTTAAATTGCACCTGGAATAGTGAGTTAAGGTGTCCACACACGATCAGTGAATGTTTGTCAAAGATGTCGATTCTCAGAATTGTGTTGAAGTGCATTTTGTTCATACGGTCAAACATAGTTGACAGTTTATGATAATGAGATAATTTCCTTTGATTCTAGTAGATGGCGCCATTGCACTTCTTTCTGAATTTCGCTGTAAATAAAGTGAGATGTCTACAAACGATCAGTGAATGTTTGTCCAAGATGTCGATTCTTAGAATTGTGTTTGAAGTGTATTTTGTCCACACGGTCAAACATAGTTGCAGTTTATGATAATGAGATAATTTCCCTTGATTCTAGTAGATAGCGCCATCGCACTTGTTTCTTAATTTCGCTGTAAATAAAGTGAGGTGTCTACAAACGATCAGTGAATGTTTGTCAAAGATGTCGATTCTCAAAATTGTGTTTGAAGTTTATTTTGTCCACACGGTCAAACATAGTTGACACTTTATGATAATGAGATAGTTTCCCTTGATTCCAGTAGATGGCGCCATCGCACTTGTTTCTTAATTTCACTGTAAATATCGTTTGTCATATTTATATTTTCAGATCAAGAAACTGAAAAGAAATCATAAGTGTCCCAAATCGTTACAATAAATAATAATAACAAGATTCAAATGCATACATCAAAATTAAAAGATTTAATAAATTGACTTATTTTCATATAATTAAATGTGACAGTGGATTTTAATAAACATTAATTGAAACATTAATCCAAATGTTAATCATACTGACTCTCCAATGTTTGACGAAAAAGTAGGACGCTGCTCTACAAGAAAAATGCATGACCTCACACTTTGACAAACACGTGTTCAGGTGATCAAAAATCAGTGATCAAGCCTCTTTGACAAACATTCACTGATCGTTTCTAGACACCTTAATAGAAATAATTCCCCGTCGTTTGGTGTCACCCAATTTATCGCATGATGTTACATATAAAAAGTGAACATATTTCTCAACAGTTAATATATATTTTTTTTAATTTATGGGATTTTTTGATAAATTTATTTTAAAAATGTGCAATATCTCGAGAACGATTCATGCTAGTGTTCTAAAGTTCATGTCAATCGTTTTCTAAGGAAAATTTAAGTAAGAAGTGTCTATTAGCGCAAATTTATTAAAGGTTTAGATTTCTTAATGAATTGTTCGATATTTCAGTCGAATATTTAGAGAGAGTCTGGATATTCGATTTTGTTTGAATACAATAAGCTTCCAGTATTCACGGATTGTAATTTTTGTACCAAATTTCGTTCGAATCGTTCCAATCGTTGATGAGATATCGTCTCCACAGACCCCCCCCCCCCCGCACGTTCATTCACATACACACACACACACATACATGCACACACACACATACACATCCGGCCGTCCAAATAGTTGCTCTTAGTCCTCTGGACGAGTCGGACGGTCTGGGTCTTCAACACACACATACACACACACACATACATCACCTAAAAAATGTTCGATTCGTGATAAGGGATGCTTTAAACCTGCTTTCCCGTCGAAAACTCGAATTCGAATTTTCGACTTCGTCACAATATTTTTCTTATACTTTATACTATGTATATAAAGAAAGTAATAGACTCATTAAGCAAGACTTAAAGGGAGATATCTACGATCTTGACAAGCGGGGTGATGTGGATAGTCTTGATAAAGAGTACTCTCGAGGAGTGTACCAAACAACATTCAAGAATGATCGTTAAGCAAGAAAAATTTAAGTTATCCATTTCCTAACATTGCTGGTCTGAAAATCAGTCATTCCAATTGCCTGAGGCAAAAATTATCGCACATATCCCTATTACGTATGAACTTAATTTTTTGGAAATCCCTTTTATTTACTTGAAATCTTATTAATGATCATATTGTTAATTATGTTGAAAATTTTATTAATGATATATCAGCTGTTCCCTATGTCTCCTTAGCATCAAAACATATAGCTTCCAAAACAGTTTTCTTTTTTTTTTTTTTTTTTTTTGTCATTTACAGATTAGTTCCTTCTTAATTCTAATATCATGAAATAGTGATTTTAATTTGATTGTATACTCATCCTTGACTTTAGAATTTAGCTTATTTAAATCTTTTTTTTCTATTATTTATGTTCTAAATTCCCGCCTCATTCGCGGATATATTTGAATTGACTAATCGATTGATATTTTTAATAGTAGATAAAGTTAGCTCATATAGCTTCTGAAACAGTTATGTTTTCCTTTATTTTCCGTGTTATATCGTTTTCAACCTAGTCTTAAATAATCACACTGTTAATTATTTAGTCACCGTTAATTATTTGGTAGTTTGATAGAGGAATTTAACTCTCAAAACTGTTTACTTCCTTTTCTTATTTTCTTTTTTATTACACCTCATTCCCTGTAATTTTCTAACTTTTTTCCACTTCAAGTGCTTGAATATTTTTCCTCCCTCTATGCTGTTACCAATAGTATATCTTATAGAATTCTTAATATTGTTCTTTTTATCAATAATTTCACCGTTCTTATATTTTTTCCCTGTTTCTTGAATCTCATTTCAATGTGTAAGATTTCATTCTCAGTGTCAGCTCCCCTTGTCTTCTTAGATGGCAGTGGAAACCTTTATCATCAAGTGATATATATGTTCACACGGGTGTGTTTATGTGTATTTTACAAATGCCGATACCTCGCGATCCGCGAATTTTATCGCTATGTGCGTCGCAGCTCTTTTGATTTGGTCATTGCTTTCCTCTTCGCAACTCTCAGCTTTTATTAAGGGCGAATAATTGTTCTGTTCTGGTTTGAAGAAGAGGGCTTATAACGCCCTCGAAACACTTATAGTCACTTTGATGATATATGCCTGCTTTATTCATAGACGTTTTGCAAGCTTTTATCTTTCAAGCAGCAGTTGGAATGATTGCCATCTAAGTTTTATTTCGTCAAATCCGAAAATGCAAGATTAACACAATTTTAAAATTTGGCAAACATTGTATATATATATATATATATATATATATATACAATGTTTGCCAAATTTTATATATATATATATATACCAATCTTAAATTTCCTTATCTGATACAATTCGTATTCTAATAAAAAAATATTTTTGGATTTAACCGTAATTTTATTTTCTCTAATATTTTAAGCAAACGAACCTGTAAGATTTTCAACTTGGTTTTGGTATTTGCGTATGTTCTTATAGCCTTGTTTTCAATAAAAATATTTTCCTTTTAAGTATTTGTTATTTATATAAATTATTTATTTTGTGCTGAGTCGCATGGGATAATTTCATATTCTTACACCCACAGTGCAAAATGACTTCCGACGCATCTGGATGTTACGATACTGCAGTTTGAAAAAATACTTCCTGCAGCACTATGAATCGCCATTTCGACATCTACAACTGTACGAAGATAAAATTGTAAATTCTATTTTTACATTTCTCAATCAACAATTCCTGTATGCTTTTATATGTGAGAAGTGGTTTATTTGCTAAAAGGAAGAAAATTAGAGGAATATAGTATCTAGTATTACTGTATAAATTGTAAATAATTGATAAAAAAATTAGCGCAAAGTGAAAAAGTGCCATTATCAAATAATTGTTTTGATCACAGGGATATTTCAAATAAGAATTATTAGGAAAATACACAAGTTTTTAACTATATCATTATAGAGATGAGATTGCCATAAAAGCAAAAAAGCTTAAAATAAAAATTTGAGTAATTTACTCAAATTTTTGTTGTCAAATTTACGAGTCAGACGTTTTAGGTATTAAAACAGAGAATGTCATATAAAAAAATTCGGCATTTGAAAAGTAGTGATTTAATTCATATTATATTTAGTGTAATACAAACTTTTTAATTGCGTTTATGAACTGGGCTGTTTTAATACAATTTGCAAATTTAATTTTGACGCTATTTTTCATAAAAATTCTAAACCATGCTTTTGTACTCTATAATTATTTAGTACTCTATATTTTGTACTAGCCGCCTTTGGCGACCAGCCTGTTCGCTACCCTTGAAAATTCTGACCGTGGCAAATTGTAACCGTGGCACACTCGCTGGCGCGACCTTACCAGAAGGTGTAAGGTAACTGTTTGGACGGCCAGGAAGTGCCACCCAATTTAGACCGGAACTCAGTGGGGGAGACATCCACAGGGACCGTACCCTCCTTCTCCTACCACCAACCTTTCGGAAGGACTTACGATCCCACATGTTTAACGTGATCGTACTCCGCGTGAACGCGGCTGCAGTTTTGGCAGTGGCGGGAATCGAACCCGGGCCTACCCAGTGAAATTCCTGCGCGCTAACCACTGGTGTACTTCGCCCACCGCGACATTTTCCATAACTTTCTTTTTATTCACCGAATTTAGACCGGAACCCAGTGGGAGAGGCACCCACGGGGACCGTACCCTCCTTCCCCAACCACCAACCTCTCGAAAGGACTTACAGACCACGTGATCGTACTCCGCGTGAACACGGCGGCAATTTTGGAAATCGAACCCGAGCCTACCGCGTGCAATTCCCGCGCGCTAACCACTGGGCTACTTCGCCCTCCGCGACAATCTCCATAACTTTCTTTTTATTCACCCAATTTAGGCCGTACCCTCCTTCCCCTACCACCAACCTCTCAGAAGGACTCACGAACCCACATGTTTAACGTGATCGTACTCTGCGTGAACGTGGCGTAAGTTTTAGCAGTGGCGGGAATCGAACCCGGACCTACTGAGTGCAATTCCCGCGCGCTAACCACTGGGCTGCCGCGCTCTCGCGACAATCTCCATAACTTTCTATATATTCATCCAATTTAGACGTGAACCCAGTGGGGGAGGGATCCACAGGGGCCGTATCCTCCTTCCCTTACCACCAACCTCTCGGAACTTACGGACCCACATATTTAACGTGATCGTATTCCACGTAAACACGGCGGCAGTTTTGGCAGTGGCGGGTATCGAACCCGGGCCTACCGCTAACTTCCCGCGCGCTAATTTGCAATTTAAAATGACCATATGCTTAATTCCATCATCCTCATTCCATTGTTTCATTGTTCCATCATTTAAAATATCCATAAAATTAAAATATCCATTTAAAATATCCAAAAGTTAAAATATACATTTAAAAAATCCATATCGTCCCATCATTTAAAATATAAATATAATAATTTATATAGAGCAAAGGAGCTCTATTCAGAACCGTGACGTCACCTCCACCTTGACGTCCCCACCACCACCTTCCCTCCTTCAGCGGGGGAGAAACGAAGCGGCACGCCGAGCGGAACGCCGAGAAATTGAAATTCGGAAACTTTTAAAATCCCGATCCTGTGGGCAATACGGAATATTTCTTGACCAGATTGGACTTGTAAGAATGCCAGATGTTTGACCTTTCTAAAAATGTAAATTATTAGTCGAAATTCTGAGTACTTTTTACTATGCGAGAATTTAAAAACCAAAAATCGTTTTTTTGAGTCAAAAGTGACTTTTGTTTTAAAATCATAAAAAAATATTAGAATTTGTCCCTGAGATTTGAAATTGATATATTTTTACTCAAAATTCTCTGCTCTTTCCGATGGTGTGATTTGTTCTTTTCTACGATGTCCGGATCGTGGAGAAAAAAGAGCAAAAATGTCAAAAAACGGTCGAAATCGCAGAAAACATTAAATAACAAAAAAAATAATTAAAATTTTAAAAATCGGTTTTCACGTGTCCCCTTCTCACCCCCCAGGGTCTCCGATTGCAAAATTTCGTAGCTCTCCGACGCGCGGTCGCGAAACGTATAGTGTATATGACAGACAGACACACAGACACACACACAGACATTGCCTTTTATTATTTAAGATTAATTATTTAGTACTCTATATTTTGTAAATTTTGAAGAAATTAAAACATTCCAGTACTAGTTCAAGATTTACAAACTTAAAAAAAAATCATATTTCGCAAAATATAATTTTTCTACAATTGGCAAGACACAAATTTCTTATTCTAAAAGAGAAGTATATTTTAAAACACATTTATAAAATTATCATGTATTGTTAAAATGTGCATTGTCTAGTGTCTACACATGAATAAAATTTGTTTCCAGTATCTTATGTTTTAAATAAAATGTTTCTTTTGTTCAAAAATGGCTTTTCATAAAAATGTGGTAAAAAAAAAGCTTTAAATATTTTAATATGTTTACTTCAAAGTATATTGAAACATATTTCCACTGGTCATATCTTTAAAAATAATATATATTTTTTTAAAAAAGAAGTAAAGGTAAAACAAGGATTTTAATTCAATAAGAACAAAATCATTATATTTGTTGCTGTCAAATTAACTTCGCATGGAGTTCCTGTTAAAGTGAAACATGTAGAATATTGTACAATGACAACTGCTGCAAGAAGTTTTCTAATGGTATGAAGTAAGATGCTAACTTTACTTTCCCTCTGTTTTCCTTTGAGTCTAGTAACATCAATATACATAATATTGACATATACACGTCTATGTCAGTGACGCTAACTTCACTTTCCCTCTGTTTTCCTTTGAGTCCAGTAACATCAACATATATAATATTGACGTATACACGTCTATGTCAGTGATTACCGCCTGGGAAAAATTAATTATGACTTGCTTTTGATTCCCTTTCTGTGGGGATTTTACGCCTCTACTTCCGGGTTAAACTCATTGAGGAGCTATTAAGGTAACAGTTCTGTAGTTAAACACCCTTCCCTTTCATTTACCTCTTTCTTGAATCATCTTCCATTCAGAGATAATTGCAACATCCTTATTTGCTGGAGGAGGGTTGAATCTGGCATTGTCTCTGGCATCTTCACTGGAGCCACTTCTTTTACCCTTTATAAATATTTTATTTATATTCCACTTTTCTTTTGGAATTAAAACGAGTTAAGTCCTGCCAGTACAGCGGGACTAATTCCTTTTATAAATATTTTATCTATGTCCTACTTTTCTTTTGGAGTTAAAACCTAATAAGTCCTACCACTACAGGGGGATTTAGTTTAATTCCTAGAATTTTGATCCATCTTCCTTTGTTAGCTCCCCCATTGACCACTGTGCAGGATTCATTGCCAATGAGACATGAAAGATATTTCATTATGGATACTTCCCTCATCACCTGTTCATGCATTTGGACTTTTCCCACGTGTTCACACACCTTGATGATTGCGTATGGACTTGTTCCCACGTGCCTCACACACCTTGATGTATTGGCGCCAGCTCTTGCGACGACGCCCCGCCCATCAGGGGGCGTTTTACACCAACGGACTTTGTGAATACAAGTAATGTCAAAGCTACTACACATGGAATCTTACACCACAGAAGATAAAGGCGGCAACGCCAGGTGCTTCATCCACGGCGACGAACGGGAGATTGAAAACCAAAGGATGAATGAAGTAGTAGTTTTTCCAGATTCCCTCTGATTGTTGATTGTGTACGTACTCCCTCCGAAACGGCAGACAACATTACAGGGGGTTAGCATAAAACAAAAGGAATTCCGCGTTCACTCAAAGGGCAGGGATTGGACAATTTATCAATGTAGGGTGCATTGTAGTTAAATTTACAAATGAAGGAATTTGTAGACAGAAGGGATAATCTCGGATTTCGCTTTGATAAAAGTAACTTTGCCTGGAGAGAAATATGTATAAAAAAACAGTGATTAATTATATAAAATCAAGACCATTAAAAAGTCGCCTATATAGTCAATCATGCCAGGCTATGGAGTCTACATACGAAGCACTGTTACTGGACACGGAAGTCGGTGGTTGTCCAGAAGGAAAGTTTTATCTCGCGTACTTGAATTATAAAACGAGATAAAGATATTTTTTGAACACGATAATAATGATTTTGTTGATTTGTTGGATGAAAGAATATGGTGTGTTAAGTCAGATTACTTATGTGATATTTTTGTTATTTTTAATAACATAAATACAAGTATTCAAGGATCGAAAAAAAATATTTTAACTCAACCGATAAATTGTTGAGATTAAAAAAAAATGTTACTTTAAGGAAGAATAAAGCACGAGAAGGTAGTTTAGAAAAGTTTGAGTCAGTTCCAAAAGACTGTTATAAAATAATTCTTAAAATAGTTATTGATCATTTGATAATACTAGAGCAAAGAATTGTTCATTACTTTCCAAATTTAAAAATAAAAAAATTTGATTGGTTCGTAATAACCGAGATTTTATTTCAAAACATTCAAAAGAATCAATTAATTCGTTCTGGATTAATCTTAGATACGATTATCCGACAATATCACAAAAAGCTTTAAGTACGTTATTACAGTTTTCCACAACTTATTTGTGCGAATTCGGATTTTTGGCTTTGACCAACATAAAAACGAAAAAAAAATCCAGGCTTTTAAATCTGGATCACGAAATGAGAGTATCATTATCATTTTTATGCCCAAATATAAATGAAGTTATCAGAAAACACCAAGCTCAAATTTCGCATAAAATGTAATTCGTAATTTATCATTACATAGACATTTTGTTTACTTTGTAATGCAATTTCATTTTATATTTCATTGAAAATTATTATCGTATGTTATTTTTACAAAATATATTTTTTTATAGGTATGTCAATAATTAAACAAGTAAAATACTTTTAAATTCATCTTATTATTAGTGTGCCGCCAATTTTTTAAAATATTAAAAGTGTACCGTGATGAAAAAAAGATTGAGAATCATTTGTTTACAGTAAAGAAAAGACTATGCTCGTGTTCTGATCTCCTGGTTCACACTGAGCTTGTCCAATAAATAGTTATTTCTCAAAACATATTTTGATAATCTATTATTTTATTAATCACTCTTAAAGATATCTTACACTAATCAAATTTTATTTTCAGCTCTTTATGGGACTGTGGAGGTATTTTGTGGAAATTGAAGAGTTGGAAATTTTTGATACGGCAGAAATGTGTGATTTTATAATAGACGGATTTGGCAACGGTTTCAGAGAAAATGGAGAGTTTGTAGAGTATGTAATGCAGATACAAAGAGTAAAACTGAAGTATCTTAAAATAAGCTGCCATATAGACACTGAGTTTAATGCAAGAACTTCATTTGCTGAATCTTGGGAAAGTATAGCTTCAGTTTGTCCCAATTTAAAAGTTTCTATAGATTTTTCTGCAGAATGTAAGGTGAGCATAATTATTTTACTGTTATATTCATTTATAGTTGTATTCTCAGATCTTTATACTTTATTTTCCTTACTCTGTTATTCTTTCATTTTATTACCCTCCTTTTCCTTTTCTTTATGCGGATGCTTTATTTTGTTTTTGTCCTTCTGCAATTTGATCTTTTAAAAAGTCGTTTTCTTTTCATATCCTTCTGCTCAATGATTTTCTTCTTAATTTGCATTCATTTGCAGTTTCTCTACATTATTTTTTTTGCTTCCTCTTAATTACAATGTTTCATTCAATTTTGAAGTGTATTATAATTTTTTTAAATAACTGAACTGAAATCATATTCTTTCTAACACATTGTATGTCCACTTTCCATTCATTTACCTTTTACTCTATGTATGGTGTGCTAACCAACGCCAATGTTTCATTTCAAAATTTTCATAAGTGATTTAAATCTGAAAATTTTAACATAAGATGAAATGAGAATCTATAAAGTATAATTAAACAAATTACAATGTAAATTAGTTTAAAATCTATAGTGATAAAATTATTAATTGTCTAATAGTTTGGTAGAGGGAAAATCCGAACGATTCCCAGCTCATAAATTTAGTACATTAATACACGTCTAAAATGCACGATTTTTTTTATTAGAATTAGTCTTTAAGTTATTTTATGTCAAACGCAATTTTGACATAACAATATATTCGCTGTAATGCATTTTATAGTATGAGAAACAAAAATTAAACTACGGAATATGCGATATGAATGCATTGTAATTTTTTCGCATCGACCAATTGTAGATTCATACAATTCCACTTTTTGGCAAGCACGTGGACTGACATTTTTGCATTCTGAAAATTGTAAATATTCTACTCGTTGATTTTTAAATGGGTCTATATATGGATTTGAACTTTCGTTGAGTATAGGAGATTTTTGGACTAATAGCTGAGATTTTTTTACGCTACAAATAAATATAGATTTTAATTTTTATCTTTACTTTTGTGGATAAAGTTGCAATTAGACTCATTTTAGGATTCCGAGTATTTTTATTTAATAAGAAGGTCCTGTCGATTTTAAGCAAGTTAAGCAACCCCCATTTGCTTATGCCTAAGGTGTTTAGTTTGAGCATATCAAAGGAGAGCATTTGAGGTGCATCATTGAAGTTTATTTAAGTTATAGCCACCTGCGCGCATGTGCATTGTGCTAAGGCCTTTCAACGCGTTTCATTTTCAGGATATATTACGACCTCTAAATGAGTGAGACGAGGTCACGTGTGTGTCCAAGCAGCGAACGACCACTCCTTTTGAAATGTTGAATGGATGAGTTCAATCCATCCCTGCTTTAAATCTCAAGCAACCTCGTGTACATTTTCTAGTATATCAATAAAAATTAAGGTACACATTTTCAAGGGTAGATCGAGTAGTTACGGTGGTGACTACTAATATATACAGAGTGAAATAGCTGGACGGACATTCCATTTCATGCAATAGCGTATTTGCATGCTGAATATGCACGGCACAATTCTTTTCGAGTTCTCATGCAAACGCAACTTGGTAGTACGGTTATTAATGGAGAACGAAAAAATTATATACTGAAACTTCAAGAAAACTGTACCTGCACACAACAAAAGTATTGCATAAGAAAATTTTTCTCTCGCCGTACTTCATGTGTAAATTTAAAGCTTTAGTTTATACCACGTCCAATCATTCTTTTCTGCGTGTTATTGCGTTGCATATGTTATCAAATAATATGGTATAAAAGTTACAGGTGAATTTTCTACCATTGTAGGCAAGTTAGAAATTTATAATTTTTAATTGCTATGTACATCATGAATTTTGGGGTATAACTCCACTAAAGTTATACAAAATATAATATGAATGTCATGAAAATTAATAGCAATTCTAAATTAATTTCAGAAAATAGAAAATATTACAGGATTCCTACCACCTCCGACTGTTCTTTCAAATCTCTCGATTGTAAATAAAGAAAAGAACGGAGAATCCTTGAACTGTTTTTTTAATCACCTCTTGAATAAAGGTTACAACAGAACATTGGAAGAACTAAAAATAAAATGGCGACTTGAGGAGGGTGATTCAACTTTGCTCAAAGATTTCATCAGTAGATGTCGAAAGATAAAAATAGCTGAGATTGCAAGTTGCTGTTAATTATTTTGTAAGGACTCAAATTTGGTTATTTCAAATAAAGCAATTTTTTCCAATTTAATTTTGTGATTTATCATGTAATTTGCAGTCTGTAAACAAAGAAATTAAAAAAAATGGATGAAGTTTATGTCTGAAAAATAGATTCTCGATTGTGCACAATATCACCTATAATGAAATAATATGTTTGTCTGTGTTTTCTCTGTCTATGCATCTCATCTGTAGCGGAAAAATGGAATGGTGGACAGCGGTGACATTTGCTACAGAGGTATTTCGCCTCTGCGAGTGATTTACCTCATTGGGATATTTTTAAATATTCGTATTAGTTTATAAATTACGAATTTGCAAAGAAAATGTTGGCCTTTTTGTCATATGAAATACATCCTATTTCTGCTGTTGCGGATGATATTTGAAAGCAGGTGTTTTGATTAATCGATAGAATTTTAACTGTGTCGAGTGCTTAACACGAGCCATTCTCGGAATTTTAGACAATCTACTTTCCCTAAAAGGGATTGCATGATTTCATCTGTCGAAATAATCATGCAATTTTGGTATATATACTTAATATAATTTGGTTGATTTATTTAATCGATAACAACAATAATCGATAACATTTTATTCGAGATAGAGTCATAAGGATTTGTAATTTTTTTTCTTGATAATATCAAAATGACTTCATTTGTAGGACATGTTATGTTCTATTTATCTGCGTGTTATCCTAAACACCTTATACAGATATATGTGTTTTAGAATCCTAAAGATGTGCTACAGTGAGACAGACTGAAACTCTATAATCACCTAAACATATAAATGAATCTAGTTAAATATGACCAGTAATTGATGCATGTGATATAATGTCTAAACGGATTGACAATCCACAGTTACGGATATATATCAATTACATATAACGTGGAGTCATTATGTCACTATACAAAGAGGAAGTTTTCATTATAATGATATGTTGTGAAACATCTAATCGTCGAAATATAGGTAACTTCGCCACCGATTGACGAAAAGAAATCCAAAGTTGCAGAAATGATGCCAAGTTAATAAAAATGATGCCTACTTGATAAATTAAATATTAAAGTACTTTAATATATGGACTATGTATCTCATTGAGGGTGTTACCAATATTGATATTTGTTAATTTAATGTTACGTGAAATATATGTTAATTAGGTATTTCGAAATTGTTTTATATGTTATCATCTGGAAAAGCGTCAAATCTACATTTCAACGGTAAACATACTGTGTCTTGAATCTTATACATCCTGCTAGCAGCATACCCGTTCTTCGTACGGAGTATATAATATAAAAAACTTAAAATTCACAATCATGTTCAAATTCTTATAGTATACTAAATGGAATTTTCAATAAAAATATTCTGATAAAATATTTAACATAATGCTCCTAAAAAGAAGTTAAGGAATGTCTGTTCTCGCTATTCAAAATTATCTTCACGGGCAAATCTGAAGAATAAATCATCCTGGCCTCTTTTGTAAGCAAATTCATAAAAAATATGGAATTGAATCAATATATGCAAAATAAGAGCGTTAAAATTGTATAGGACCCGTACTACTTATATACGCGAATATTAGAAGATATAATCTGTATTAGTAGATAACATGTATAAACTGAAAATATCAATAAATTCGTAATTTTTAAACCAGAAAGCAGAAATTGATTCCAATATGAGCCGAAATGAAAGTGCTAAAATTATATGCTAAGATATACCCGTACTACTTATAATGTCGTAGATTAGGAGATATTTCCTAATGTTAGTAAAAATTCACCCGTATCATAATATGAGTCTTAAAAATCTTTGTCAAAATAAAACAGATTAATTAATAAATTAAAAATATCAATAATCCCCGTAATCTTCATACCAGAAGGCTGTACTTGATTCCAATATATGCCAATATATGTCAAAATATATTCCAATATACCTGTACTATTTATATTCTCAGAGATTAGAAGATATAGCTGTGCATTTGTAAAATATTACTCGTACAAAGTACAATATATGAGTTTCAACCATTTTTGCCGCAATAAAACAACGGCATAAGAAATTGAAAATATCAATAATCCCCGAAAACATCAATAATAATAATGTTTAAATCTGATATTATCCAGTCAAAAATATGATAGCAGTGAAATTTATTTTATATACATATCTTCATTATTAAAATCGGAAAATATTTAATAAAAATCTTCTTCCTCATAAACACACTGGATTTAAATCCGTTGCTAAGCGACATGTTATGATTTGTTTCAAATTTAATTGGTTGTCAAAATATCGTCTGAATAATACGATCTCTAATGAATGTTTGGCGGCATTTTAAAAAATGACCAAATTTATCGCCAAGTGGGACTGTATATATATATATATATATATATATATATATATATATATATACATATATATATATATGTATATGTATATATATATATATATATATATATTTATATATATATATATATTTATATATATATATATATATATATATATATATATATATATATATATATATATATAGAACTGACAGTCCCAATTGGCGATAAATTGATGAACCATCATCAGAATATTATCCCCTAAAAAAACACAATTTCATTTATTTAGCGCAATTTTATCAATTTCAAGATATTCTTATGGATTTACAAACATTTTTATCAATTTGGTGATATTTTCAAAATTCGCTAAATGTGTGAACACGAATCCAACGTTTTTGATGTGATGTCTGTTTTTGAGGAATGATGTTCTCTCTCTCTCTGTGTGCGTGTCTATCAATTTGGCTATGGAGACGATATCTGACGAACGGAGTGATTTGAATGGCATTTGGTACAAAAAGTACATTCCGTGAAAGCCTATTGTTTTTAAACGCAATTAAATGTTTAACCCCCCCCCCCCCAATTTTTGAATGAAAGTTTGAAGAAAAATGATAAAAAAAATAAAACTAAGAATAAAGTTACGTAAATGATCATTTCTTTTGTAATTTTTTAAATTTTCCTAAAAATGCCACTGAAATAATCTTGAGAACTCTAGCATGAACCGTTCTTGAGATATTGCATAGTTCTAAATAAATTTATCAGAAAATCAAGTAGTATTAAAAAAATATTAACTATTGTCAAATATGTTCCCTTTCCATGTGTACTATTAGGCGATAAATTTCTTAATATCATTCTCGTGAATCTAACTCGATCCATTCCCGAGAGAAAACACTTCGGATAATTGTTTTGTAATTGAACTGCCAATAGTCATTTACTTACTATAACAATAACCTATTTCATCATTCATATCGCTTGATGAAATTCTGGCGACAATTCGCAAACAGCCACAGACTTCCGTAGAAAATCCTACAACAATCCAAAAGATCGTACAAATGTCATATCCAGAGCAAGATGGCTACAGACATCCTATTTAGGATGATCTTACAACATGAGCAAATCGTACGTCTCTTGGAATCCCATAATATAAACTCCGTCCGCTCTAGAGGGAGCAGTTCGCCTGATATATGAAGTGAAGTGCATTCGACGCAAGACGTCATGTTGTTTATGAAGGTTTTGGTGTGGACGCGTTTTAGAAATTGACAAGCTAATATCTTTTAAAATAATACCTTTATTAAAATTGAACATCTGCCTGTCTGTATATGTGTCTCATCATCACGGTAAAACGCCTGAACCCAATTTAATGAAATTTTGTGGGTAACATTGAAATAGACCCACTTAAAATTTAGTCTGTGTTTCAAGTTTCTCAGACCAGGGATTGCCTAGATATTAATTATAAACAAACAGTTAAACCTTCCATAGAGTTAGCATTGTGCAAATGATATATTATACCTCAATTTATTTGAAGAAAATTACATCATGTCGCTTAGCAACGGATTTAAATCCAACGTGTTTATGCAGCAGACGATATGTATATAAGTAAAATTGAAAATATGTCTGTCTGTTTGTCTGTTTGTCCTATCATCACGGGAGAACGACTGAACCGAATTTGATGAAATTTTGTGGGTAGCCTAGAAATGGCCTCACTTAAAATTTAGTCTGTGTTTTGAGTTTCTACGACCAGTGGTTCTCGAGATATTAGTAAAAAACGAAATTTTCGTTTGTCTCATCATCACGGAAAAACAGCAGAACCGAATTTAATGAAATTTTGTGGATAGATTTAAAATAGCCCCCCATAAATTTTGCCCGAGTTTCGAGATTCTAAGACAAGGGGTTGTCGAGATATTAATGAAAAACGGAAATTTTTCCTAGAAGTTCTACTCTCCAACTCCGTGGTTTATCCAAACGGAAAGGATAAAAATCGTTTGTTTAAAACGTCAAATGAAATAAAACTTTATTTCTGAGTTTGGTGCAGGATTTTTGCATTAATTAGTCACTATCGGAAAACATGAATTGTTTGAAACAGGAATTTAAATGGAAAAATCAACTTCCATGGTTTATCTTTCACAAGCTTTTACTCACCGATGAAAAGTATAATGAAATCAAAATGGCTATTTAATTTCGCATTTTATGAGGAAGATTCTATCTCATATCATGTTGCTCGGCAACGGAATGAAATTAAATGCGTTATTAATAATTATTATTTTTTTTTCTATTTGAATAATAAATAAATGGATGTAAAAATATAATTTATAAATAAACGGTTTGATTGTTCTTTTAATTATATAAATTGCGGACTGTGTTCATCACTTTCATTTATTTTAGCAAAGAGGTTTCAAGCTCATATATTGTGTTTAGCTAATAAACTCATATATTGTGTTTACTCAATAAATTCTTTTAGCCGATTGTTAAAGCAGAAAAAGAGAAGAACGGGTGCATCTTCTAATACAATTTTAGTGTTTTCATTTAGGATATACAAACGGGATCAGGATATTTTATTCTTCAGATCTGCAAATTCAGACCTACGAATTTAGCAGAATCTCTCTAAATAACTTGATAACTTTTCTAAAACGTTTACCAAATTACCGAAAATGTCTACAAATTGATGAAAATGCCACAAATCAATGAAATTAAATTTGTTTTTTTAGAAGAGAGTACTGAAATGATGTTTCGGTAGCATTTGTCGGTCAGTCCATCTATCCTACTTAGTAACACATTTAGCGGATCTTTTTAATGTTACCAAATTGATAAAACTGTTTGTAAATCCATAAAAATATCATGGAATTGGTAAAATCGCGCTTAATAAATGAAATTAATTGTGTTTTGTTAGGGGATAGTATTGTGATGATGTTTCGTCAATTTGTCTCAAAGTGGGACTATCCCACTATCTATAGTCACACTTGCCGATTTCTTAAATTATTGCTAAATTGACGAAATTGTCGCCAAACCTTCCATGGAGATAGCATTATTCAGACGATATGATTTCCATCAATTTATTTGGAGCAAATGATATCATGTCTCTTAGCAACGAATCCAATTTGTTATGCGGCATATGATTTTTATTAAATCTTTTCCGATTTGAATAATAAAGATATGTATATAAAATATATTTTATTGACATTGCATTTTTGACTGGATAATATCAATTACGGTCTTCAGGTTTAAACATTATTATTATTGATATTTTCGGGGACTGTTGATTCAGGGATTATTGATATTAAGTTATTATGCCATTGTTATATTATGAAAATTGTTGAAACTCATATATGGTACGTTGTACGAGTAATCTTCTACAAATGCACGGGCATGTCTTCTAATCTACGAGAATATGTGTAGTACAGGTATATTGGCATATATTTTGATATATATTGGCATATATTGGAATCAATTACGACCTTCTGGTATAAAGATTACGGGTATTAATAATATTTTTAATTTATTGCGCCATCTCTTTTATTTTGGCAAATATTTTTGAGACTCATATTGTGATAAGGGTAAACTTCTACTAACACACCGGCATATTTTCTAATCTGCGAAAATATAAGTAGTACGGGGTTGCATGTATTGATTCAATTCCTTTTATTTTTTGTAAATTTGCTTACATAAGGGGCCAGGATGAAGACTTTGAAGACGTTGAGTTCTACATCAGCCGAAGCACTTTATTTTTAGTTATTAAAATTTGAGTTCTTATTTAATTTTTTGTTATTATTATTTTATATTTCAATTTCGGTCATTTTATGGCCTTTTAGACATTGATTTGTATATTTTGGTAATTTCAATGAAAAAGATCATTTTTTGGTGAATTTTCCTGAAGGCACATTAACTGTATAAACATTAAACTGTATTTCTTGTTTATTTTTTGTTTTGTGCAATATCAACAGATATATATTTTTTGTTTTAGGCACTTCTTTTAATTTTTTAATAAGTTTTGCTAATACATAAAAGCATAATGTAAAGTCAATATTTTTACTTTCCCTGCAATACATGGTAATGTATAGGGAAAGTATTGAAATCATGCCGAAAATCGCAACTCCAGTTTTCGACGGATCTACACGTTTTGAGACCTCTAGAGTACAAAAAAAAACATTTTTAGCGTGACGTCTGTGTGTCTGTATGCTCAAATATATCCATTAAATGCTTGTTTTATACGTAATTTTTAACGAAGAAAAGAACCAACCCCGTTACACTAGGACAAGCCGCTCGCGAGATATTTCAGTTTTTTCGTATTCTCTCTACGCCACCTTTGAAAATAAGACCTGTTACCAATTGAGAAAGAAAATTGAATTAAAAGCGAATTAAATTTAATTACTGTAAAGAGAACGTGTATATAAGTCTGCAGGGAATGTCATGTGCTGCCCACATCAGATTTTTTATATTGAAATGTTTTGCAAGCGTATACAAACGTGTTCTGTAAAATATCCTTAACAGTATCCTTAGCTCTTTTATTTGTGTGCGATTTTTCTCCTTTATGATATTTCAAGTTTTTCTGCCATTTTATGGCATTTTAGTCATTGATTTGTATATTTTGGTAATTTCAATGAAAAACATCATTATTTAGTGAATTTTCCTGAAGGCACATAAACTCTAAAAAACATTAAACTGTATTTCTTGTTTATCTCCTGTTTTGTGGAATATCAACAGATATATATATATTTTTTTCATTTTCTTTTGGCACTTATTATTTTTTAAACAGTTTTGCTAATACGTAAAATATTAATGCAATAACAATTTTTTTAGGGGGTGTAGGGGTCATAAATGCGATTTTTTAGCATTTTTTATGTCATAAATTCTCATCTCTATTCACAGTATAATGTATGTATAATAATGTATAAGGAAAGTATTGTGACGGAGTACAAAATACAAATTCGTGTTTTCGATCTAAGAGCAAGCTTCAAGCATTTCGGAACTGGAATCGAACTTTTTGAAGTGATGTTTGGGTGTGTTTATGCATGTCAATATACATATGTGTGTGAAACTGCGGACGCGGTATTTCGCGACCAAATGATGTGTTTCAAAATTATCTGGGTACGATTATTACAATTAGCAAATACAGGAACACTATTGATTTTAAACTCAATTGAGTGCACAGAAGATTCCCCCACCCCCATCAAATTTCGCATAAAATATTAAAACAATCATTAAAAAATCAGAACTTTTAATAATGATAAATAAATAATAATTTCTTATTTGATTTTTCAATAGAAAAATAGTGACCCAAATTTTAGATCACAAGCATATACCGTTCTCGAGATATTTATAAAAATTATTAAAAAAGAATATCGTTTAAGATTATAAACCAATCATTCCATACATGATGTTTCATTACAAAACGAATGAAATAAACTTTAGAACACT